>JAVSBS010028867.1:0-37539 GCA_033124195.1 Coracias cyanogaster | reverse complement strand
GCATTCTGAATCAAGCCCTCCACAGGCTCCCGTTCAGGATGTTGACACATAAACACATTTTTTCCCAATAAGGGTAGTTAAATAGGTGATGGTGGCCCAGAGAGGCAGTGGAGAGACCTCTCTCCTTGAAGAGTCAAAATTCAGCTGGGCAGGTGCCTGACCAACCTGATCCAACTCTGGACAGGAGGTTGGAGTGAAGACCCCAAAGGTCCCTTCCAACCTAAATTATTCTAATATTCTGCTATCTACCAGCTCAGCAAGAAATAACATGGGCTGTGATTTATTCTGGGCTACCCTAGTGCTGTTGATTTTTCACAAAAACATGGATGAATTTAATAACTTCGGTACCTCTGTGTGTCTATCAAAATTAGTTGATGTTATGAATGACTATAATAAAGAAGGCACTAAGTCAGTTGGTTTAGTCTTTTCAGGAAATCAGACTAAAAATCCTATATGAAAACATGCATCCTGTACACAGCAGCCCTGTGCATTGTGGGCTGCTGAGGAATATGCAGCTTTCCACTTGCAGATGGGGAATTCAGCAAGAACACGTTAGGTAGCACGTGGAGCATTCTCCCTCGAGCATGAGCCAGATCAGTGCTGTATGATACAGCAAGGGTAAGGCTCTATTCCTCTCCTTTGTGTACCTCCTGTCTTCGTTGGTGTAACCTTATCCAAATCAGTATTACTGATCCGATCCCTAAAGGGGAAATAAAAGACTGAATTGCTGGTGTCCAGCCCCACCTGCACAAGCGTGACAGAGCTAGTGTAAAAATTAATGGCAGGAATTGTGCGTTGAGCTGCACAGAGACCCACGGCTTCGGGACAGGCACAAGGATAGCACAAGAAGCAAGCACAGCCCTTTCTTCTCCCTGGTCTCCTGCAGTTTGAGATGTGTCACCTGTACAGAATTTTATTCCTGTGCTTTCCACTCTCCGATTTCAGACTGGAGTAGGTCAGGTGCAACTGCTGGATCTACACCAAGGCATTTAAACCACAAATCACCATCCCAGGCTTTGTGGAATCTGAATTCTAAGGGAACAAGTTCAACTTTTAATGGTTCAGATTTGCTTCCCAGGACTTCTCCGGATATAAACTTTAGGATCGGTAAGAAAAACAATGTGCACTGCATAGGCTAGAATGCAATAAGTTCCATATGGTGACTGTCAAATCCCAACACATGGAACTAAGTAGGAAAGCTTTCACCACTTTGTCTGTGCCAGACTTCAGTTTGGGGTTAACGGCTACACTACAGATGACTTTTGCTCTACTATGGAAAGTAAGAAAGCCCTTAAGATCCTAGTATGGCTCTTCTCCAAAAGGAAGGGAACTCGCTGCTCAGCTTCTGCCTTAAGCACCTAAGAGGTCTTCTCCCTTGAGCCAGCTGTCTGTCATTCTCATGGGACCTACTTCCAGTTAGGGAGCACTATAGCCTATCAATCACATGTGTTCCCAAAGGACCAAAGATCTTGGGGATTACAGAAATCTTGGTTTTGCCTTCCAAGATGGAGAAATTATTGCAGACCCATATTCTGAAAAAGGAATGCCTTCACAGGAATTCTGACCTAAGCACCAACCATTCCTGGTTGTTTTCAGAAACATGATTTTTCTATTATTTCCCCAAAATGTTAAATCAGTGAGTTCTGCATAGCAGGTTTCTTTCTAAATATATTAAACCAAATTCTTATAATGAATTTTTTTCCTTATTCTTTTCCATAGCTGAAGTTTATTACAATCCCAGTGCTGTACCTCCAGAAGATGGTGAGACCAAACATCCTTGTTCACAAAGAATACTACCCATGGATACAGGGCTGCACTATCCACAGAAAGCAAGATATTTTCATTGATACTGAATTTTTTTTTTCTTCTGATTATCTAATGATGGTTCTCTTTTGTGGCATGTAGAAATAAACATTGATCTGAGTAATTGCTTCTAATGTACAATTATCACTCTGAACAAAATTATAGAGCTAAAATGTCCCATGATTCAACTTTCTAGGCTTCAGTGAAGTGGCAGTAATGACAACATAAGGATTTGGTCCCACTGTGCTTCCAAGATTAGCCCTCATGTTAAACAGAGACTGGAAACATTCTCTTCCTCATCATTAGCCATTATAATAGTTTGTCCTCTTCTTTTCTTTATGCCTTCTGCCATCCCTCTGCTCCTTTCTTCACCTGATACTGATCCTCAGAACCTAATACCAATAATGTTGAGTTTCAAGTCATATTTTTGAGCCTGTTGCCTGAACGTCTCAGACATGGATATCTAGGTTCCTCACTCCATCTCTTTCCTTACTTTTTCTGAGATAGAATTTGAACAACTTACACATTAAGAAATTGGACTCAGCTTTCCCATATGTTCTTTTCAGTTGTTTGTTTTTATTTTCAGATGTCCTGGCACTGCTGACTTGGATTTAGATCTCTAAAGAGATGTAGATGAGTGTTTAAATGCTTGAAAATGTTGCCCAGTACCTTCAAATGGCATGTGGAAACAAGGAAAACTGAAATTCCCACCTCTAATGGCTATCCATGTGTACAATACAGGTTTCAGATTGTGTCTCCTGCCAAAAAGACTCAGAAAAATAGCAGATAAAATCCTGCCATCTTTAGAGGTGGAGATTAAGAAGTTTGCCCCTTAGTAAAACTTTGCTGTGAATACAGCAGGAGGTAAACTCCATTTCATAACATTACAAGAGAGATTTAACTTTCCTCGCCAACTGAAGAGGGGCTTTCTTTCAGCAGATGTGTTTGAATCAGTGACTTGCCTGCTCAGCCAAATCCTAGTTTCAGTTTTGAATGCCTTTCTCTGTATCACTCAAGTAAAGAACTTTTGATGATTGCTAATATAGTAAAATGCTAACCTGTACCTATAACAGAGAAGTAAAAACATAAAATGGAGCAATGTCTTAGAGCTAGAATGGATGACAGCAAATACAAAAGGTTCTTTCATTCTGTGAATAACTCCCACACAGCAATTAGTGGAAAAATATTAATATTTCAATGTACAGTAGCTACAGCCAGCCCACTTGAAATCAGACAGATCACCTTCAGCTCCTTGGTTTTCTGGGAGAAATGTTGGCATTAAAAACGTGCGAACAAGTTCCACCTCATACTCACTTGTTTGTAACTTGAAATTTCTTTCCATGAGAAAGAAACTTAATACAAAATCCAGTTCAGTATGTCGGGCACGTGAACTATCATCCTCTACTTGTACTCTTTATTTTCATTAGTAAACTCTTTGCTCCAGAATACAAGTTCTTGCTGAATACAATATTCTTGCTGAATACAGGTTTTCTGTGCTTTGCGATGAGAAGCAGGACACGCTGTGTGCTAAAGCTGTGCCTGCCCCCCCTTGCACTCCTAACCTGGCTGCTGCGCACCCCAGGGAGGTCCTGTGAGGGTAAAGGAGGGGGTTGCAGAGGTCTTCTGAGGAACTGGAGCTTTAGTCTTCCCCTGAGTCCTTTTTTACACCAGTTTGTTTCTGCTATATGGGTAACTCTAGGTGCGTGGACAGTCTGGTCCTCTTTCCTTCCACCCTGCTTGGACCCTCACTGTTCTTGGTGCAGTAATTCTTTCTGCATACATTTCATAGGGCAGAAGGTAATAGGCTTAATGTTAGACCAGACATTAGGTAACAGTTTCTAATTTTAAGGAGTAAGTGGTCTAGAGAGCACATGGAATTGCCATCACTGCAAGTCTTAAAAAACACTTGTAGTGATAAGACAAATATCTGCCAGAATTGCTATAAGTAAAGTTGATTTTGCCTTAGGGCAAAGGATGGGCTGGAAGACCTGTTGGCAGTCCTCCCAACTCTATTTTCCATTACTCTAATTCAAAATAAAAAGGCAGCAAAAGCGGATCAATAGGAGAGCAACATGAGACTGGCCTTGTCTCCTGGATACTGTAATTGTTTTACCACATTCCTGCTAAAAGATGAACCTTGATTTTCTAAAGGTTTTGCTAAGTGCCCTCATAACCTTACTAAATGATTAAGAGCCACAAAGGTTTGGAAAAAAGCCAGACAAGCAGTGAGAAAAGTGTTACCAAACTTAAGAATTCTCAGGCTGCTGAGAAACGGCTGGAAATGCCATTTCTTGGGCTGATCTGTCAGCGAGCTTCCTGCTTTGGAGGTGAAACAGAGGGAAGAAGAGCACGCTGCACAATGTGGAGTGATGTCAAGTCTCTGTTCTTGCCATTGAGTTTTTTTTTTTTTTCTATTCAAAAAGCAAACTCTGGAAGTAAATTTTTAAAAACCTGTCAACTTGCTTATGTAAAATGCACAGCGTTATTTGTTCTGGGAAGGCGGTTAGCTCACTTCCACTCTCCATCATATGCCTAATGGCTTTTCCAGCTAAACAGTGTATCATTTATGTTTCAAGCATGGCATTGTTTAGGTTGTCAGCTGGAATGAAGATGTGTAATTTTCTTTCTGTTGAAATAATATCTTCCACCCCGGCACCGTTACATTTGCTCTTCTCCAACATATCAACGCTGACATTCTGTCATGGAATTGTGCTTGATGGTTTTCACAGGGAGAGGACACGCACAAAGACAAATCTAATAAAAAATTGCTATGTGCTTGTGATTCACATCCTAATAATTTTAAGTGATAGGAACAGCTTCCGTAGCTCTGGCTTGAACGTGACCCGACAGGCAATGGTGCGTTACCGATACAAGCACATCCTCCTCCCTGCAGTTCTGATTGTATCAGTTGACTCTGCTCGCTCTCTGCGAAAGCAGCAATCTAACAGCTCCTTTGATTTCTAAGTCATTCTCATTTACTCCTAGATTGCTTATTTTTAGCGATACGTACACCAGGAAATGTGTGCTCTATTTTAAACCAATGCAAGAAGGATTTCTGAAAGTATATTTATCCATGAAGACAATTCTTTGATGGCAGTTCTCAGTGGGTTGTTAACAATAGGTTAGACAATGCAAAAGAAATAAAAAATGATAGTAAAATCAGTGCAGCAGCTGTGGTGACTCAGGCAAAAGCTTCCCCGCTTCCATCTTGCTACTGAGATGGGCACAGAACCCCACCACGATTTGTACCAACTAAGTCAGTGGACGCAGATCCCAAGTCTAGGTAGCTCATTCAGGGGTCTCTGGAGACTTCTTATATCTTGGCATGGACAAGCGGCTAAAGCGGTTTGGAGTCGGTACGGACGCTGGCGCCCTTCTAGCTCGATGTATGTACAGTGCTTTGATAACCATATGATAAACAAACATTACATAGGATGACAGTTAAAGGTCAACACAGCTTGTTTAAGCTTTCTTCCAACAGTTTATGAATCTGCAGGAGTGGTTAGCAATACAGGTTAGCAATACTTGTGCCCAAGATGTATAATTCTTTCTAAATTTAGCAGGCAGTTATTACTGGGACAATGAAAGAAATGTCATTATGAGAAATGATTTGAGAGTAAAAATCAAAATACTGGGAAGATAATTACCTATTGTGTAAGATGCTTGTTAAGTCTAAATGCACAATGCTCT
This sequence comes from Coracias cyanogaster, assembly GCA_033124195.1. Classification (NCBI taxonomy): domain Eukaryota; kingdom Metazoa; phylum Chordata; class Aves; order Coraciiformes; family Coraciidae; genus Coracias; species Coracias cyanogaster. Next base: position 32,046 of record JAVSBS010028867.1, on the reverse strand, counting down.
CTGCTTTTAGGTATCAGAAGGTATTTAGCATGTAATGGCACCTTAATGGTTTTAAATTGGATGTATCATTGAGAGTTTCAAGGATGCCCAAAAGAACTATGCTTCTAGATTACTTCATAGCCTGATTGTTCCTGTAGCAAAAGAAATTCAAGGATACATTCCAGTGTTTATATTTCTCTCTTCTCTGAGAAATGACACCAGTATTTCACTGGCCATTCCTCTGCTGAGACTGGCTGAAGAAACTCTTGGAAGTGGAGGCTGGAAGGAATGCAGAAATGGAGAAATGGGATAAATGGTATTTGGAGCCGTTGATTAATGACAGCATTTGAGATCTTATGACATGCAGACTGAGTTCCGCTAACTCCACTGAATAGTCTGGATTTACACATTGTAACAAAATCAGAAGCTATTTCTTTAGATTTTAACAAAGATGATATCCATCTTGCTGCTGTATCACTGCTTGCTGCTCCTGACAGCTCATCTGAACTGACTTTCCATCTCACCTTCATACCACTGAGGGCTGGGATAGTGTTATTTTTGCTCCTAGACATGCTGATCGGTCTTTGGTATTTGCAAGTGTAAGTGGATAGCTCATCTTCAGTTCCAACAGGAACGCAGTTCCAGTCAAAGCTTACTGCAGGGTCTGATGCCCTGAGTCTCAGTGCCTGCACAGCTCCCTCTGCCCTTGGTGCAGAATCTGCTCCACACAGATCACAGCGAGATAAAACCAATAATAAACCAATGTCTTCTTCTCCTAAATGGGTAGTCTTTGACAATGAATGGTAACACTCTGCTATGGATGGGATGCAGCCAAGGAAATAGTCAAGAAAGTGTCTGTAAAAGATATTTTTCCCTTTTAATAGCTCAGTCGTCATTTTGTCTCCAACTGCTGAGGACACTGGGCGATGTTAAAAAATCAAAACACAGAATAGAGAAGATGTTCCCACTTAGTGGTGAAAAACATCATGTTGACAGACACTGAAACCAAGCTCTTGTGCTCACAAGTGAAGAAATCCAGCGCAGGCAGTGCCTTACACAACCTCCCTCCCCATTGCCTGACGCTCCTGGCTCCAGAATGGATGCCTGGTGAGATGAGGAGGTGATGTTCTCTCTGTTTAGGGAGGGACTCAGATGCAGCACACAGAAATGACTCATTCCCATTCTTGCCATGGGACAGAGCAGAACTGAAATCAGCCCTGGATGAGTTAGTAATTTGCTATAAACATGGACCACTGTCTCTGGCTTCGGTGCTCACTCCAGGTGTGCCTTCAGACTCTCCCATTTAATGCTAGCCTGCTGGAACACTAGAAAATGGACTGGGAACAGTCACACAAGTCCTATAGCCCACCAAGTGGCTGTCAGATAAAAGCTTCATTCTTACTATTGATGTGACTTATGGATACTCTTTGTCCCCTCACCTTGCCATTATTTGTTGTGACACTGACAATTCCCATTTAAAGAGAAGACACTAAGGCTGCAACACAGACACAAGTCAGAAACGAGGCAGTAACACACACCCATCCCTGAGAATGTTGTCTCTAGAGCAGTGATTCCTCTTCCCAACACAAAGGCGGCAAAGCCAGTTCAGAAAATACTAGGAAGATAAAGATATTTCAGATAACATAATTCTAGTTATAACTGCAGAGTCTAGCTTATAAGCTAGAGTTGTTTAAGGACTCCAGGTTAGGCCATCTTGATGAAGGATCAAAAAGCCTTTCTTCATCTTTATGTCAAAAGAAAGTGACCTAAAGGGAAGGCTACTGAGATGGGCCGGAATGGAAAGATTTACATTGTTCTGGGCAGACTGCTAGACATGAAATCTGTTTTCTACATCCAGGAGTAGAAGGAATGTGCCTGTGGTGACCCAAGGACAAAGTCCTGCTCCGCACTGAACAGTCTGGGCAGGTGGACAGCAGTCAGGCTCATCTGTAGAAGAGAGGTCTTAATGTGAGGAAAGCCTTTTATAGGAGAGGATGCCACAACAGAGTCTACCAAAATTCAGGACTAGGATAGACAAGCTGTGCGGTATCTCTCTGCTATTAACACTAGAAGTACATAAACGTCAGTTCCCTCAGTGGAGAGACAGAAAGATACATTAGCCAGCAATAAACAGATGGCAAAATTGCTGTGAGAGACAATTAAAGCAAGGGTCCAAAACGAGTTTGAGACATAAAAGAAGAATTAAGACAGCTAAATAGTTCTATGCAGAAATGATACAAATAACGACCTAAGAAAGTGAGTTAAAATAATCCTAAAAACCCCAGGCTGGCTAATACAGCTGTAGTTCAGCGTACATCCGTTTTGTGTTCCTAGCACTCTAGCTACAAAGCACTTTGACATATTTGTATAAATAACAATCAATGCAGCATGACCCATGTGTACTGAAATAACAAAAAAACACTACACAAAATAATTACAATTCTGGAAAATCCATTTCTTTGATGGGAGTTAAGATTTTGGCTGTTTTTCTCCATATTTTGGCTTGGTGCAGAGCAAATGGTTCCAAAAGAGATTTTTCTGAGTGGGTGACACTACACAGCACATGGAAATGACTTAAGTCAGCAGTCACACTGCATTAAAACAGAAAATTTGCATTAAAAATACAGCTAAATGATATACTCTTGAGTATTTTACTTGTATATATTTTTTTTTCAGCATGGAATTCAAAAGGAACTTTCATTTTCTGTGAAGCCTGGTATTTGAAACAATAGCTAGAATTACCCGAACTGCTTCTTTCTTTGCACCAGAAGACAGAGCTTTAAAATAACGCCGTAGAGTTGTTTACTGTTTGGACTAACGATGTCATTCTCTTCCTTTTCAGCTGGATTTGCACAACTGAAAGCTATCAGAATCTGCATTAAAAACACGGTGTGTTTTCTGCTGCCTGGTTTCTACACATGACACTAATGAAGAGCACACAAAATTAAGGAACAGAAACACTGGAATTCTACCATCATCAACAAATTGCATATTTGGTGTTTACTGTCTGTCCTTCAGGCTTCTGTTGAGTCTAGAAAGTGTTATTTTGTGTGATTTTTTCAAAATAATATTTTTCACCTCCTAAGGATCAACTAAGACAATATCTTACGCTCCACAAAGAGAGAACCTGGCTGACTGGCTAAAACCTGCATGGACTGTAGGAAGAATTGTGAGAAAAGGAGCTTCCCTCTGCCAGATTCCCCCAAGAAGGCAGAAAGCTGGGAAAAATACAAGAAAGAGAAAACCAAGTAGAATTTCATGCTGCTGTGAGCTAGGTTAGACATATGTACCGTGCCCTGTTAGAGAGAGAGCCAGGACAATGTGTCTGTGTTTCCAGGTAATGCAGGCTTCTAAAGTGTGAAGCCTCAGACTGAGTATTCAGGTTCAGATATATGAATTTGGGTCCAGTTTGGAATAAACAGCCTGCGAAGTACTAGGAGTACACAGAATTTTAAGCCCTTGCTGCTTTCTGGAGTTGCTTTCATCTGTGGCACATGTTAGTGGCTATAAGAGGTTTAAATATGGGTTGAGAGGTCTGATGCCTTTCTCTTCATACCTGAATCATCCCCCAAAACAACTGTTGGGAGCATCTCATAGATTAAGTCCTCAAGAGTCTCCAGTCCTCTGGATTATCTCTTACACAGAGGGCTATCAGTTCAGGTCCTCTATCCTGCTGTACAAGATGACAGAGTGACAGAACAAACCAAGCCTCAGTTTTCACGTTGTCAGCCCTCATCTTTTGGATGTCTCTGAAAGCTCTGGGACTGTAAGAGGCTGGGATCTAGCTAGCTGAACTTGGTGCATCAACCAACTTCTAGTGGAATTCAAGGCAAGCAACAAGTTTCTTTCAGCTAAATTCCAGTTTCAGCTAAACACCTGATGTTTCATTCAGGTGCCACTCTTGAGTATTCAACACTTGGTGGAAAGCAATTAGTTCCCAGTGTTTGGTGATACCCTTCTTCTCCTATACATTTTATGTAACTATCTGACATTAAGCTGTCACAATCTGCTACAGTTGCTGAACTCTGTATTAAATATGATGCACAGTACTACACAGTGTGGGTGGACAACATAATCGGGCATCCTCAAAGGCACCTAAATCTGCAAGCAACCTACATACTGTGCCTGCATAAGAGGATATATTACAGTTGATCGTGACAAGAGCTTCTCTTCTAAAAACACTTTCAAAAAAAGTAATTGGAATTTTTAACCCATACATCCTTTTTTGTACCAGGGACACCTTCTTCCATCTGATCTTCCATCTACCATCTGCTCTATCACCACCTGGTACCTATGGCATAGTTGTGTTTGCAAGGATTGGGGTAGGGGAAAATTCGCCTTTTCATGTGTAGTACTTAGAGGAGTTTTTTTAAGTAAATGAAACAAACCTGACTTTGTGTGTCTGAGTGTGTGCAGCTAAAGATAAAGAGGCTTGGCGATAAGATTGCTTTTATGACTTGAGCAGGGTAACTTCTCCACTCAAATGTCACAGCTGAAGAACAATCTGGAGGAAAAAATGCTCCAGCTACTGATCTGCATTTCCAAGGCATAAAGCTCAGTCCTTTGATATCCTTCCCCTTGCACTATTTAGAAACAAGAGCTTGGCTTTCTTAATGTCAGGGGATTTAACTCTATAGGTGACGTTCCTTGTACCTTAGTTTATATTGAAGTTAATCAGGATTTCATCACAGAGCAGAGTTTAAGATTTGGCTGTTGACTAATCTAAAGATAAGAAAACCCATTGTACTAACACGTTTTTAGCATCATGAAAAGTTATTTTTCTCCCATAAAATTTGAAACATCAGTTGTACCATCCAAAGCCAATAAATACATGGATTATTGCAAGGCAACAGGCTTCTGTACATCAACTATCTATAAACCTGTTCAAACTTCAGTATAAATAGTGGTTTTGGTGACAATGGGACTGTTTCAAGGGACAAACCTAAGCTTTAATACAAGTGTTAGCAGGCTATATATTTCAATCTTACATTGCCTTCTGGAAAGTCACTGCATTTCTATGATAGACAGACTCATCAGAGCACAAACAAGCACAGGCTTTTTCAGTAAATTCTATATTCTGAGATATTTAAGCGGCTGTTAAGGTATACTGTAAAGTTTTGTGCTAAATTAGTATATTCTATGCTTACCTGTACCATTGAGAAAATTATTTCATGTTTTCATTTTATTTCCTTTCTAGAATATTTTGAAAAATATTAACAAACATTTGCTAGGTGAAATGCAAATGCTACAGTAATTACAATATTTACTTGCCAGATACCTCCAAGAAAAAAAAAACAAACATCATTTCAGATGATATCTTTAAAGAAATCCCTTTTTCACTTTTTTCCTCCTCCCTCTCTGCTTCACCAGCTGAAAAGCCAATAAAAAAATTCTCCACCCTCTACATAGTTCAGAACAAAATCTGTGTGCATTTCTCCTAGGCATGTTTTGAGACCCAGAAGGGGATGAAAGTGGTTAATGTGCAACGCGAATCTTAATCTCAGACACAAGTCTACACCTTTCCATTCACCTTGCTGATATGCTGCAAGCTAAATACTAAATTTTTTTATCAATTTAAGTGCAGCCTGGGGAGAAGAAACAGTTAAAGAAATGCCTCAAGTACACTTGCATCCAGCTAATCAGACTTTGTGTGCATCTACAAATGGTACAGAACTGAAATCAACCATTGATAATGAAACCACAAATGAAAAATGGACTGAAGACTCCTTTCCCGGATTAGAAATACTGTGCACAATTTACGTTACATATGCTGTGATCATTTCAGTGGGTCTCCTTGGAAATGCTATCCTCATCAAAGTCTTTTTCAAGATCAAATCAATGCAGACGGTTCCAAACATCTTCATCACCAGCCTGGCATTTGGAGACCTCCTGCTTTTATTAACTTGTGTGCCTGTAGATGCAACACGTTACATTGTGGATACCTGGGTCTTCGGAAGAATTGGGTGCAAGCTGCTGTCTTTTATCCAGCTGACCTCAGTCGGAGTGTCAGTGTTTACCCTGACTGTTCTCAGTGCTGACAGGTGGGTCTGATGCGACTGATTTGCCAGGAGATACCGCAGGTGTGAACTTAGAAATGAATAAATGAGCAGAAATTATCGTTTTGCACAAGATGAAATGGCACATTGTAATAGACTAAAAAAAAAAAAAAACAAAAAAACAACCAACAATCACCCTTCCATTTAATTTTAAAGTGCGTGTTAGAAAAATTGGAGCAGTTCTTTTTAATGGAGTGAAGCGAGAAACACTCTGTAAATCTTTTGACCTTTTATTAGCTTGAAGTAGATTGCAGGGCTTTTTTTCTTAACTGCACAGAAAGGGGAAATTGCTTAAGGCAGGGAAAAGACAGTATATTGGTGCTACCTAGTGGTGCACTAAAGTAGATGGGGAGGATGAAAAATAAAACTGTGAAAATGACTGAGTGGAAATCCTTTGTCCTATGCACTGAGTGAGGCTTTAAAATCCTAGAAAGTAAAAGATTGACGTTTGGGGTAAAAAGCCAAAAGAAAACACAGAATTGGGGGACAAATTAATTACTCTCATGCAATACTATAGCATTTTTCAGCTTGGTATGTGCTTTGAATGTTTTCTCTTACAGTTCTTAAATCTTTTCCAGAGATATTTTATCCCAGAGGTCCTGAAATTAAACTTGGGTTACGACGACAGCACTGTCAATAGGGATCAGTGCTCCCATCTGACTGCTGTCAGGAGTTGCTGAACAACCAGTCTTCCATGTACTTCTTTTCTGAAGGAACAAAACTAAGATGAGATTTTATTTCAATCAGCATGAGCACGTCAAGGAGCAGAAAAACCCCAAATGAGTTTTAGTGTTAAGGGAGATTTTCATCTTGTTTGCCAGCAGTTGTGGATTGTGTGTAATAGCAAGTGGTTCATGTGTCCATGTTACTGTACTCAGAAAAAAACCCAAACAATCAGCCAACAGAGGAATAGTCACACTGGGTCAGATCAAGGGTCCATGTAGGCCAAAATCAGCCTCCAGCAGTGGCAGGATAAGGACAAGAAAGGAAGACACATAAGAAGAACGAGAATCACTGTCCAACACTTAAGACTCTAAGCCATCAGATGACCTCCTGAGCAGACGTGGTTTCTAGCTATTTAACAACCTCAGTGGATTTTCTCTCTAGGTTCCTTGCTCAGTCTCTTCTTGAACTAGTTCAGCAATGACTTTCACTGCCTCTTTTTTTTTGCTTTGCACGTGGCTTCCTTTGATGGCCCTGGCTGCTGTGCCAGAAGAGACAGTGATCCCTATCCACCTCTCCAGGCTATTCGTGTTATATATGTTATATTCCATCCTTTGGGTGGGGTTTTTTTTTTAGTTAAGGTGTGCAGAGCAGCACATGGTGTTCAAGAGATGTGTGAACCAGACATACAGGGAATTCCACAATAGTCTATTTTGCTCTCCATTGTTTTCCTAATCATTCCTAACATTTGGCTTTTTTGTTGTTTTCTTGTTTGTTTGTTTTTTAGGGCTTGGTGTGGTTTTTTAACTGGTGTGTTTTTTTAACTACTGCTGAATATCAAGCTTATGCTTGCACTAAACTATCTATCATAGCTCCAATGTCTTGGTGCTGTAGGATGTCAATTCAGAATCCATCATGGACTAGATGACCTTTAAAGGTCCCTTCCAACCCCAACTGTTCTATGATTCTATGATTTAGATGCTTCTGTGTTTGAATCTTCATGGTAGCTGTTAAAATACTCAGTGCCACATTTTCACAGCGTAACTATATGGTGAACATACTAACAAAGCTCAGAGCAACAGTCATGTGCGCAATGCCAGATTCTCATTTTCCAGTATGCTAGAAGAGCTCAAAGTCAATAAAAATGGTATTTATTTAATAAAGAGCAGTCCAGCTTGCAGTTTTCTATTTAAATTTGCCTAGAGGAGAAAAAGACTAGATCCTCAGGTTGTGCAAAATGGTAAAACTAAGCTCTCTGCTCCTTTGGATCCTTTTTCACTGCCTTTCCTTTCATGCCAGGCTTGTGCCCCCTTGGAGGGGGTCTCTCCTTTCTGCATCATCGAGAGCCCCTGATACTTTGGGAGCAGGTTCCTGTGCTTCATCCACCTTTGTGGCAGTTGCTCCTTTTTCCATGTCCCATTTCCACACAGATTTTCGCACATCTATAGATTTACCCAGATTTTTCTCATATGTCTGACTCAGGCCACATGCTGCAGAATCGCAGCCATGAATCAACAGCAGTGTTAGCTCCTCTTTTATGAATGTTAATGCATGCTGGAGTATTACTTTGAGTCAGATCATGGCACTCAGCTGGGATCTGAAGAACATGGAAGAAAGGAGGGGTATGCAGGCTTGGTTTCATGTGTTTATCAAATAGTTGACCTGTTTCATCCCTTTACCAGTTTTGCATGCTAATTCCCTCATTTACCTTTCCAGGCAGTGCCATAAAAATAGGAAAGATTATTACCTTTCCCAATCCCAATCCAAACAGTAGGAGTCATCTTTCCTTAGGAAGGCTTTAATGAGAAGTCCTGCCAGCCAATTCCTTAAAATGCATGCTTAAAATTAACTTCTCCATTTCCATCTTAATTACAAAGAGCTAGTATATATTTCCATTTCCAAGACGAGTCTACCACCCCTAGTTTAGTGAGAACCGAGATGGTTTTATCCTAAAGAGGTCTGCATAGTCAGTACTTGCATTATTTCTGTATGTATTCTGACAATGATGTTGCTTGGTTTTAGGTACAGAGCCATCGTGAAGCCCTTGGAACTGCAGACTTCGGATGCGCTCCTGAGGACTTGCTGTAAAGCTGGCTCTGTTTGGATTGTCTCCATGATACTTGCTATCCCAGAGGCTGTTTTTTCAGATTTGTATTCTTTCAGCAATCCCGAGAAAAATGTAACTTTTGAGGCATGTGCACCCTACCCTGTATCTGAGAAGATCCTGCAGGAAGCTCACTCCCTGGTTTGTTTCTTAGTGTTCTATATTGTACCCTTAGCTGTCATTTCTGTCTACTATTTTCTTATTGCCAGAACTTTATATAAAAGTACTTCCAACATGCCAGCAGAAGAACATGGTCACGCCCGTAAGCAGGTAAGCTACCATCAAGCACCAAAGTGTTCAATTTTCCAATATCTATCATGTATTAGGTCTGAATTATTGAGTGTACAACCTTTACCTGAAACAGAGTAAAAAGCTCCATAAACTCAGCCCATATTAGCAATCCAAATTCAGTTATGCACTTAATCATGTGCTCATGACTCATTACCTTCACTGTGAGGGTGCACGCTTTCCTACGGGGGGATGGGGTTTGTTTCGCTCTATTATGACCCTACTAAACTCAGGAGTTAAAACACTGAATTGTAAACACCGAGACCTCATCCACGTGAGCTGACACATTAACTACTGAACTTTCAAATCCCCGTCTAGATGAGATTGCCACATCATTTATAATGGAAGGGGAATGTGCTCTGCATTGGAAATACTTTTTTACGGAATTATGAAACAGATTTTTTTTTTCTGTTGGTTTCTCCATTTCATACAATCATAGAATAGTTCTTTCTGGTTGGAAGAGACCTTTAAGATCATTAAGTCCAACCGTTAACCCAGCACTGCCAGGTCACCACTAAACCATGTCCCTCAGTGCCACATCTACACGGCTTTTACATGGTTCGGTTTTGTCCATTTTGCCTTTTTGATTACTAATGCATTTAGGCTTCTCTAAAAATCAGCTCCAACTACATAAACATGTTACTAATTGCTGTTAATACCAGCTATGCATTATTTTCTTGTAGATTGAATCCCGCAAGAGAGTTGCAAAAACAGTGCTGGTGCTTGTTGCTTTGTTTGCCTTTTGCTGGTTGCCCAACCACATCCTCTACCTATACCGCTCTTTTACATACCATGCTTCTGTAGATGCTTCCACCTTTCATCTGATAGCGACTATTTTCTCCCGTGCCTTGGCCTTCAGCAATTCCTGCGTCAATCCTTTTGCTCTTTACTGGCTGAGTAAAAGTTTCCGGCAACATTTTAAAAAGCAAGTCTCGTGCTGCAAGGCAACCTTTCGTACAAAGCCTCCCAGTGCTACCCACAGTAATACGCCTACCAGAGCCCTGTCAGTCACGGGCAGTACGCACGGCTCAGAAATCAGTGTGACACTGCTAACAGATTACAGCATCACAAAAGAAGAGGAAAGCGTTTAGTCCATCTGGGATGAAGGAGGACAGAAACTGAGCCTTTGCAATCAAGTTGCTACTACTGGGGTCCTGGAAAGAGTTGCCATGCCTTGCTCTGTCTGTGGAAGAGTTTTCATCAGGAGTTCCTCAATTTTAAATACACAATGAAGAAATCAAACTGTGGCAGAACAAGCTGCAACAGCTGAACTTCCCAGCGTAAGCTCAAAGGGGTTGTTCATGTTCCCAAGCATGAACACGGATCCCCAACTGGAATTCCTGGATGAGGCAGGACAGGAATCAACAGAGTTGGTGTGAGAACTGGCTGTGAGGATGGATTTGCTTCAGTGACTTGTTCTTTGACTTGTGACGGAGAGCTCCCTCTTACATCTACAGCAAGCAAGAAAAACCATGTGTCTTCATAACACCATCAACCAGGCAGATTTTTGATTTATTTCTTTTCTTGTCTTGAATGTTAAAAATTGGTAAATGCATCAGAAAGCATGCTAAAATGAAAGAAAGCTAAAATCTGTAGTATGGTGTAGTAAAAAAAGAAAAAGCATCATGAGCCAGATCCACACCAGCCTTTTCTCAGTCAGTGACTTGGAAACTCTGGGTCAGAGCTGAGAGCTGTGTGAAGAGATGCTCTTCTCGGTTCCTAAGGAAGTCCAGGGAACCTGCAGGTGATTGGCTCTCTTATAAAGCTATAATCATCTTTAACTACACTTGTAAAATTGTTTGTGATCTATGCATAAAACATCTCAACAGTGCAGAGCTCTGTATTGTTACAGTGATTTAACATCAAGAAATTGGGGTGGATTTGTACCAGGGTTTTAGTTTGGATTTACAGCACACTTTTGAAGCGAACTGCTCAAATGTCGCCTCCTGCCTTCCTTGTCTCTGTCTCCCAGAGCGCTCTTGAGTGTACAACTTGGACTCCTCTCAGATGAAACTGTGTGTCCAGTCCATGGAACCAGACTAGAGCAAGTATGGAGCAAAGCCCCCAAAACTGTAGAGCATGGTGAGTCAGACCAACCATTTCCCTCCACAGACCTGCTCCTGCTGTAGCATTTGTGGTCATAACTGAGTGGTCTGCATATTTTCAAGGATGCTGGGAGAGCTGGATTCTTTTTTTTTCTATTCTTCAAGTTATTCCAGTAGTATCCTTTTTTAATATTGGGATAGACTACCTTTATGAGATAGGCCTCCTAATCTCAAATCCACTGATTTCATGACTCTGCATGCAGAGGCAAGTCAAGGACAAGGACAACCTATCACGGGCAGCTTGTGTATCCCTAAAAAAGCTCAGCAGCACTGCTGGCAGGGCCTGTCTTCCCGTCAGGAAATATAGGGGGCAAGTCTTTCTACCCCATGCTACAAAAATGTTGAATGACACATATTTTTATGAAGTTTGGGGATCCTGAGACAAAATTTTCTTCAGTGGGAGCTGGTGATAGAAAACACAACAGATTTTCCATTGCTTAAACCAAGGGACTTCTATCTCAAAAAATAATTTGTTCATTAAAGCATAGAAGAAAAGTTACAACTAAATTAATTAAACAAAATAGTGCTGTCTGTCACAGAAATTTAAAGGCTAACTAACCCTTGAAGATACAACAGAGCCCAATCCACCCATCCATGTGCTGTTATTTGAGTTCTTTATGAGACGCAGAAAATCTATTTGCAGTCTCTCTATGCTGACTGCCCTGATCAGAACAATAAAACCAAACTATAAATCCCAAGGGCATTGGAATACAACCTCTGTTGTCATTTTAAATCAGTTTAATAATAGCCCATTTTAATTCCATCAGGACTGCCCTTATTTTACTGCACTCTTCATGTTATAAGCTGCAAGGCTGTAAGTACTAATTTTCAAATGGATTCTGCCTTTTTATTGTACCAGTTGTAGCACCACTGGTGTACCAGGATAGCACCACTGACATTAATGGAGATGTAACAGCACACAAATAACCGCTATGGCAAAGCAGGCTCTAGAGACCTTATTTTACTTTCTTTGTCTCAATACAACACATTCCCTGGCAGTGAGCTATCTACAAATATAACGAACAAATTGCACTGATATTTTCCCCTTCTCTTTTTTTTTTTCTTAATGGAGCTGCAGGGTGAGACTGAAGTAAGCAAATAAAGCCTACACACTTTCAAACTACTTCTACCTTCCTGGATCTTACTATAGGGAATTCGAAACAAAGAAAAATCAACAGACATTACAGTTCCTTACACCATTCTTTACCCTAGCTTATTTAAGCCCTTGGAAAACAACTCTGTCACATGTTTCTGGACTTCACAATTTGTCTCTGTTGGAGGCAGTTTTCCCCCTGCAAAATCCTTGGCTACACCTCACAGGAGCCCTCAAACCCAACTTTCCTAATTCACCATTTTCCTTGCTTTGCATGGAGCTATTTTTTGCTTGTGTAACTACTCCTCTAACTGGCCGGCCTATCTATTGCTACTACATCCTGTTACAAAATTAGTGGGTTTACTATATGCTGCACATGTTTTGGTTAAAGACTGGCATCATTTCAAGCCATAATTTAATAATTCTATGTACTTTATGCTTTTCTAATTCTGTACTTTCAAACCTTCGTGGCATGTTGTATTGGAGTGATATATTGCTCAGCGTTTATTTTTATCTAAACAATCTGTTATTATTAATTCCATCTATTCCCCCAATATAATTATCATTAAATGTCTCTGTGTGATCATAACCGGATTTAGGGGAAAAGGGTTGTTTCCTTCACAATCTTTTCTCAGTGTTCAAAAACCCCCATTCTTTCTCCCTTAGGTAATACAAGTGTAATTCTAAAAGAGCACAGGGGAATAATATCTATTTACAGAAATATGGAGTGTTATTTAGCAAAGCACTGGCATGAATAATTACGGTTTTACAATTTATATCCACAATGAAGGAACAGGTAGAAAAAAGGCACAAAATACTGAAAGGCAAGACTCCATCAAAGGTCTTGTTCATGTGGAGTCTCACCGAGGAAGTAAATACGATTTCTAGGGTGTACCTCTTCAGAGTTTGTATTGTGAATGAGATGTACACGTGAACAGCTTTAATACATACAAATGTAACAATTAATGTTCGCATTAGCAACAGGTTTAGTATCGGTACTCTCATTCGTGCTGTCACTACAAGATGCTGGTTTAGTTTTTAAAAAAAATCCACAAAAATGAACGAAACCATGTCAAAGCATGGCTATAGTGTAATAGACTGCATCTCCTGCAAATGAAACAGAGTATTACAGTCTGTTATGAAATTATAGCCCTTTTAGAGCTCACCCTCCTGTTTTTACAGAAAGTATTGTTTTATTTTACATAGTTAAATACAGGCTGCCTGCTGACACTCATGTGTTTCTGTGAAGAATATTACAATTAAAGAAAAAAAGGAAGTTACACACAGCTAAAGCACTCGAGTTTCAATCAGGGGTTCTTAAAAAAAAACAAACCCAGGTTCTAATCAGGGTTTAGTTATGGGCTCTGCCACAGATGGTCCCCTGTGGAAGCTGAACTGGAATTTCCTTTGTCAGCATAGGAAAGGATATGGAGATTCGATAGATTTATATATATGAGATAGATAAGAGATGAGTGCATCCAGATGTGCTCTCTGTTGGACACCAATTTGCAACATCCAGATGCGCTCATCTGGATCTAGTCCTGTCATTTTTCACCCCATGAAGGCTCCTCTTTACTCTGAGTAGTCTGTGTAACAGCTACAGGCCCCAACCCCATGGAAAGCACAAAGAGGAGTAACTGCTCTATACTTAATCACCAGTTACTGCCTCTTTGATTTAACCTAACAAAGCATCTTAAGAAAAGGGTGTTAATTCTTTACCTAATTATGACCTGGTGAAGTGCTGGTTACCCTCTAATAGACAGCAAAATACCACTTTCAAAAAACACAATTTTGGTGCTTTTAGTAGGTGGTATCTCTAAAGCAATAATCAACTCTGATGAACCAAGACTGCCATTTATCACACAGGAGACTGTGCCACAGATACAAAAACATCTTGCTAAACTCTCCTTTTAATATTTGAGATATTTTGTCAGGATTTAAAATGCCATTTCTTGACAGCTTAGACTGCTCTGAGTTGTGTGACACTTGAGCTCTGCACCATCCCCAAACACGCAACTTGCAGCAGCAGTGCTCGTGCAGCCATGAATTATATCATTGCAAGCATGTGAAGGAGAGAAAAGCTTTCCTGACCCCTAGAATGACGAGTTTCCAGTCGAATCAGCTCCCTGAGCTGGCTCACCGTGCAGTCTTTACTGAAGAGCAAGAGAACAGACAGAGATGACACAGTAAGAAGCTGTGCTACAGTAGCTGCTGTCACATGTGCTGGTATCTGTGGAAAGTGTCAGAGAATTTGAGGTACTTTGTCCTCATAGTTACATCAGAGTGTGCAGATCGGATTTACCATGCACACGCCCTGCTGCACACCAGCACACTCTCACTTCCACCGGATTGAGGTTAAATTTGGATCTCCTACTCCCCAGGACAGTGTCTCAGTGATTTGCTGTCAGCAGAACTGCACACCAGGGAAATCTGTACTGCTGGGCAGACTTTGCTACGTTTACTCAGGCTATGAATAGAAAAAAGTCTGCCAAAATAAAATAAGCAGTTTAAGACTTAAATTGTATCACTCTTACAATGTATAAGGCTATGATTATCTTACTTCCAAACATATACCCAATTCCAATTTTTTAAAGTAAGCAAAGTTTATGTTAAGCCTCTCCTGCACCTCACCAAAATCCAAAACCTACTTAAGAGCTAAAACAAATGTGTCTTAAGCTGTTAGTTTATAAGTGATCACAAAACAATCTTTGGATGACTATTGTAATAGCCCTGCCAAGAGAAAATTCTTGACGTGTGAAATATGTCATTAACTAGGCTGGATATTATTTGTGAGGCAGCCAAAAGTTACTAGAAGTCTGTATTTATATCCTCAGCAATTGCATCTGATGGTCTCTTGGCCAGCCAGTTAGCTGATGCCTGTCTTTCCCTAGAAAGCTTCACGAGTTCAGGATTGTGTCTTTGACGTTATTATCATTCCAGTCTGTATGACAGTACAGATGTATTTGTTCCTGGAATACTCATTTCCAGAAAACTTCTATGCTGAATATAATTTTAATTTCTGCGCGGAAAGATTGCTTTGCCACTAGCAACCAGCCACTGCAGGATTTGATGGGGCTGTTCAGCTAAATTTCCATTTAAAACACTGTTTTAATACCTGGGGTTTATAGCTCTGGGTTATATTTAGCAAAACAAAATCTGAACAGTGTGCTTCTTCATCCTCTATATAAAAATACATACTTTGCCACTAAATTCGGTTTTGATGCAGCACTATCTGGATTACACTGGGAAAACCACTAGATGGCACTGAATGAAGGTCTTTTAGAAGAACTGAATCGACTAAGAAAAATGTATTTTGCATATTTAAGTATCCCCTACACTGATTAATAATTAATTGCAGACTTCATTAATGCAAACCAATTCAAAATTTTGAAGACAAGCCTCATCCTTGCATTGTACCAACATATCAACCCTTTCCATAGGCAGCGCAAAAGCTGTAGCTGGACACCCTGAGACTTTCTTGGCCCTGTCCAGCGGAAAGCAGGTACTCCTGCCACCCAAGTAGAGGTAAGAGTGGCTCCTTCTCCGCAGGAAGTTTAGTTATTCAAACCATTTGCACCAGAAACCCGTGCCAAGGGAGGAGCAAGAGCTAACGTGATTTTTTGACATTTAGCACACAGTTTTTGTGTCATCTACCTTTTTGGTTTTGTCTCTGCCTCTAGTAGGATATGAAAACAGACTTTCAGTGTCAGTGACAGATGATGGCCTTCAAAGCACCTCAACTGGCAGCAGCAACTTTACTGTTCAGTGCTGTCCAAGGCATGAGAAAAGCATTGCAGGAGGCAGTACTTACAGTGCTTCATACCGCTTAGCGGGCTTTTATTTTATCATGGAAGACTGCAAGATTCTCCAAGCAAGGCCGATCTAGGCACAGCCCCTTGTTCACCGCGGGCCCAGAAGGGTCTTCAAGCCTAGGGCCTCAAGGCCAGCCGCCCTTGAGGCCAGCCGCCCTCAAGCCAAGGCCCTGCCTGTGGTAAAACGGAGCTGCGCGCGAGGGAAAGGGGCGAGGCCGGTTTGGGGCAACGAGCAGACCGACGGCGGAGACCGAGGGCCTTTGGCCCGGCCCGCGCCCCTCCGCCCAGAGGCTTCGCCGTCACCGCAGGGCCTCGGCCCGCCCAGAGGCGGGAAAGCAAGCCCCGCCCCCTGCCGGCCCGCTGCAGGAAGAGCCTCCTTCCCTCCTTCCCATTGGCTCCGCTCCTCTTCACGTGACCAGCCAGCCCGCGGCTCAGTGGCTGCGCCGTGGAGAGGGGCGGGAGAGAGGAAACAGCCCCGTGGGGGGTGCGGGGGCACTTCCGCTCCTGCGCGCTGCGGGGCTCGGCGACGGCCCAGCCCGGCACTTTACAGGGCGGAGCGGGGAGGTGGGTCGGCGGCTCGGCACCTCGCGCCACGGCCGCCTTCACGCAGTCGTGTGCCCTTCTCGTCTCCTCCAAGGCGAAGCAATGCCCGGGGCGAGGGGCAGCTTCGGGCTCGCTGGCAGAGCCGGGCGGCCCGCAGGGCTGAAGCCGGCTAGTCCCTCCCGGGGCCGGCCTGTCAGCGCGGCCCGCCGGAGAGCGGCCGGCGAGGGCTTCCCGGGAGGCCCCCCCTCCCCGGCACCCAGCATAGGTGAAAAGATAAAAAGCTGTGAATTACGTGAATCTGGCAACTACGCTTTAAGACAAGTGTCACTAAATTGTGGAAGCCATAAACCCTGTGGCTTGGCCGCCCTCCTTCCCTGGCTCCCACAGAGGCCACGCACCACCCAAGCTGTAGCGTGTAGCCCAGCCTTGCTCATTCCAGGCCTGCAACTGAAAAAAAAGAGTCCAAAAGTCACCACCAACAAGCCCAGCATCCTCCATAACTCTCATTTCATGTTAGCTACTACAGGCTCTGCTTCTTAGGAGGTTTTCCCAAAAACCTGTTGTACCACTGTTGTACCCACGGGCTTGTCTGTGTGTGGGTGCTGCACCACTGTAATTACAGCCGGGCCAAACCACCAAGCAGATGTATCCAACTTTGTGTGTACAGCCCCAATTTTGTGTACACGGCCATACGGCGGCTGCACAAGCCATGGTAAGGGCTTCACACCACACCTTCCTTTGCTTGCTGGGAACTTCTGTGTGAGCCTAAGCGTCATGCCCAGACTAAATATTATTTCCACCTCACGCTCTCTGTTCGCCTTCATAGAGATAAGGACCCACCCTGCAGCAGGCTACTCCAGCAAATCCTGCCGAGGAAGTCTCTGCTCCGGATAATTTACGCTCCCAAACCTAGACAATGCATGGGAGGGGAATAAAGAGGCAGGAAAGACAAACCGGGTCATAATTGCCTGAAGTACTAGCTGAAGGTGGCCATAAATGTTGCCTTTCCCAAACAGCACTAACTCACAACAAAAATGTGCATTAAAAGTGAGCTCCAGTTCACAGCTTACGTTCCATAACAATTTTGAAACATTCTCGTAGTGGGTATGCATAGTTGTTTTTTCCATTTTTTGTTTCCTTTCTTCTTCATTCTCCTCATTCTGCCCTCAACTAATAATTTAAATTCACATTATATCTGTCCAAGCAGTAACCAATACATCTATGGCCATATATCAATATAAGAAAGAAGGTGGGCTGTGTGACATTGCCTGGCTACTCTGGAAGAGTTTCAACGTTCCTTGCATCAGGGGGCAGCAGCGCACGCTCGCATATTAGCCATACTATGTAAGCGCTTGTTTCGGAAACCTCAAGGGTTTATAAATCGTCGCCTTCACTTACATACTGTGTTTGGGAGTTCTGGGGTATTTTGAGATGAAGGGAACACACATGGCTGGAAAGACTGACTGCAAGAACTGAGAAAGATGGGTTTTAGCCACTGCTATGAGGGAATTGTACAATGATAAAAGAATCCTTTAGAATATTCATTTCACCTCCTAATATTCTAATAATAAGCGTAATTTCCTTTTGTCTGATTGTACCCTTACTATATGCAGGGTACAGCTTTTTGCTGTATTTTTATATCATTTGCCACTTTTTGTGTAATCGTCCTTAGAACATAGAAAATAATTACATATTCCTTAGAAGATCAGTAAAGCCCACGCTGTTTCTCATTCATGCGCTGTTGATGCCTAAGGAATACAGAACATGACACTTCTTTGGAAGAAGGCAGAGGGTGGAAGAAAGCTGTGTGATTTAATCGTCTCTCCTTTGGGGCTGCATAAAGAAAATGTTAGAAAAATCCTGGGGTTTAGTAATGTGAAAGGCATTTTATTTTACCTAGACACACGGGCAACCCAAATAGAAATTAGACTGCAAAGCCATTATTTCAATATGAACGTAACAACTTCTTGGGTACCATTTTATATAATTTTGGGTAGAATTTTCCATAACTTTTAGCCTGTGCCATTAACTTAATAAGCAAAGATATTATTCAAATTCAGGAACAATAATTAAGGTTGAGAAGACTGCCTTTATCTTCTGCCAAAAAGCCTACTCTTCCAAGGTTTATTATCAGATAGAAGTTGATGAAAAGACATCTAGAGAATTTAATGTTTCAACAGGGTTAATAGTAAACTTTCATAGCATTTCCCTGCTCTAGCTGATATGTTTCTGGGTCTCACCTTGCTGTTACCACACAAGATAGCCCAGAGAATGCTACAGACTATGGTTATGAAAGATGCAGATATCCTCTAGATCTCTTTCACCTCCCGACCTGTCTGTGTAAACACTGTTTGCCTCTGTCATTAGAAAAAATGAAAAAAATTAATGGTACCTTGACTGGGCAGTCAATTAACGTGATTAGGTTCCAGTATTTTTAATAAAAAATATTAAAACCATAATCTAAAGAGGCATAATTGAGCAAATATTAATTATGATAGTGGAGACTGATGTTTCCTTTCTAAAAACTGTTTTAGAAGCTACTAATGAAGTGGGATCCTTCACACGAGAAGACTGCCTGTCGATGCAAGTCCAGCAGAAGTCACCACTGGCAGCCAAGCTGAAGCCCAGCTATTCTGAAAGAGAAAGGGCCTCCTGTAGACCATGCTCCAAAGAGGTGCTCTGCTTACAGAAACCATTGTCATCTTGGCTGAGTACTGCTCGAATGTGATCATCTTCAGGGCCTGTTGCATTTGCAACCAGGATAAGGTAAAGGGATGCTAGAAGGAATTTTTAAGTGGCTGGTTTGCTCGTGTGTTCAATGTACCTGAAATGCCATCAATGTAACTGTATTAATTTGAATGTAAATAGAAAAATATTTCCTATCTAGACTGCATGGATAGATGTCTTCTTTATAGAGTCAGAAAAATAAAAAACTGTTTAATTTTCCCCACATTGATGGAGTTTTCCGCTAATCATTATGAAAGGCAAGTCTTGTGAGAAGGATCCAGAAATGTTTCGTATTCTCTGTGAAAAGTTCATTTCCTGGTACAGTTAAAAAACATTTTAAAAGCATTTACTTCCTTGTCTGCTCTCTAAAACAATGCTGCATCTATAACTTAATTTCAAAGTTTAACCATTAAAGCAAATGATCAGCATTTTGTTGCATTAAGTTGATATTACGTACCTGTATCTAAGATCATTGCCTTGCAAAGACATTTGTATCTCTTTAATCTTCCCTAAGTCAGCAACCCTTTCCGCCAAATAAGGTACATGTCTAAGTGTAGGATTCAGGTTTATATTTTCAACAACAGTAATTTTGATAAAACAGTTTGCTTAGTAGATACTGAATGACCAAAGTAGCGATTTTTACATTGCAAATATAATTTTTAAAGCCATTATCATTTACATGGTTTCCCTCCCTTCCTCTTCAGGAAGGTTTGTAGTCACCATCTCCTACATAGTCTTCAGATAAATTCAGATGGTAATTCTTTTATTTCCGTACTGCCAATTCCAATGACAAATTATGCTGACCAAAATAGAATTTTGCCCGTGATAATGTTAATTAAAAGATGAATTGTGAATGAGGTGAACAATGACACCCAGTACTTGGTGGATTGATAAGACATAGTTCGCTAAGCAAGAGATTATTCAGAACAAAAGAGCACACGGTAATCTGCAAACACAGGTTATTTTAGGAATTTGGTTCCGAATTAGAGTATTAAAAATACTATCTGACAAACTGTAGGCGATTCTTTGTTCCTTGGTGGCACTAGCACTGTAATATCTGCTCTTTTAGCAATAAATCAGAATAAGCTTATTTCCTTTCCCTGCTTTGTCTTTGCATGATCTTAGACTATAGGTATATAATATTCTAAACATGATGTCAAGAAAAATGATTTTAAAAAGATACTGAAAGCAGAGCATATTGCATAATTACAGCGAACACAGGAGACATAAAGGAAAGCATAAAGATACTGTGGCCATCTTCCCGTCTGGTGAATGCTCTCTGCAAGTCTAGCAAAGGCAGTTACATAACTGATTTTTATTGCATTAGGCAACAGCAATATTGCTAAGCAAACCGATGTGCGGAATTAGAAAGCTTCTTCCACAGTGGAAATGAAGAAAAAAGACAGAGGAAGGGTTCTCATTTAAGATCCAGTAAGAGGGCAGGGCAAGTGGGTGTGTATCTTCATTAGGGGATCACGTCAGGGTGACAACATGATGTATTCTCATCACGCAGCATCTTAGAAAAAATACAGTGCAAACTCTGTCCATGATAATTTCGCTGCTTTCTGCAGTGTAACGTTTCAACAGTCTAGAGCTCAGGCTGGTAAATTAAAATGCCAACCTCTAAAAAGAGATTTAACAGGAGCTAAGATAATAGTAATGAGTGGTACATGGAGAAAAAATTAGCATGGGAGCAAAGGGAAAAAACCCAACAAAAATGTGCCTGACCTCATTCGTTTTTGCTGTAAATTCAGAACACAGCTGGTGTATATTTAGACATAGCAGTTAATACAAAGGGGTCTGTGAACTGGTACCAAGAAAGCCTGCATTTGTGGCACATGGGTGGTCAGCTTTGACACCTAGGAAGGTGCAAGCATCACTTGAAATTTTTGCTGTAGCTAACGCCCTTCCCCCTCGCTTACTCACTGATGCTGATGAACATACAGGCTTATGTTGCAACCTTTCCCTTAGCGGGCCTTTCCTTCGTGTGGTTGACCATTTTTTTAAGCTTGAACAAACTTAATTATCCTTGAGACTTCTGCCAGTAGTGTTTCTGTGGCAAACACAGTGTTAGGAAGGAGGGTATGCAGACCAGTAGCCACCGATATGAAGTGTAATTGTGCATGCTGTGTTGCCATAGGACCAGACTTCGAAAAGTCCTGCGCTAAGAAAGAGCAGTCATGGTATTTAACATCAACTGCAGTGCAAGAAAGTGCATTGTCAAAGATCAGAGGCCAAAACCTGTTAATAATGGATGTAGGAGATGGTGAAGTAGGTAGGTCAAGTAGTGCTGCTACAGCAGAAGAGGACCTTCTAAGTCCGACCACTTTGGTGGCTGCCTTTGCAGGACTCAGTCTTGAGCAGGAGAAGAATCTTGCTTTTCCGTATTCGCAGCACTAGGTGGCAATACGCTGCACTGGCATGGCAATGCAGAAGTCCTCTGCTGCTGCTTCCAACCCAAGCCCTCTTCAGATCCCACTCCCTCCAGTCTGCAACCGGAAGGGTGTGGGCGATGGGACTGGAGGAGCCATCCGACTTCAGGTTTTTTTTTCCTCTGGAATCAGGCTTTAACTGCTTAGTGGCTGGTACTTGGGAAAACTCAAAACATTTTTGGAATGAGTCAGGGGTTAAAAGACGTGAAATGCTTGGTGGCCATGGATAGGGCCTAGGGTGGTAGGAGAAGCAGGAGAAGGAGAGAAGCAGGATTGGCTGAAGAGTCACCTGCAGAGGTGGACGACAGGACAAGTACAGCTGTAGTCATCCTTTGGCAGAAGAAATTGGAGCAACCTCATCTAGCAAGGTCCCTGCCTACAGCACCACAGAAGAACTTCTGGGTGTCATGAACAGCTGGACACTGCAATGGTGATGCTCAATGATATTGCGTGTTCTCAGCTGATAGAGATGAGAACTGATACCAAACTGCTGGAGGGAGAGTTCTTGGCTCCATCGGAAACCAAATTTACGTGCAGTTACACAGGGGATGCACAGAGGAAATGGGAACGTACAGCCCACAGGCAAAGGCAGGGTGGATGAAAGATTTATCTGGGAATATGAAAATGCTTTGAACAAGTGAACTAACTCTTCTTCTCTTCCCCTTCATTCGCACAACGGAGCAGTTTTAAATTAGAACAGGTTGTAACAGATTTAATTTAGATCACCATGGTGCCTAGTGTAATGCTACAGCGTTTTCTAGTTTATCTTCTCCCCTCATTTTAAAGGGCTAAACAGTTTTTAAAGTGTGAATTTGTTATAGAATGTATGGCTGCTAGACAGTCCTAACCAATTAGAAATTTTTTTACCGCACCGTGATTAATTTTCTTAGATAAAACTGCTGAAATACAACTGAAAGTAGAAATAAAAAGCATTTAAGTGCTGTACAGCCATGATTTACTCTCAGAGATGCATTTAACTCTGTCTCCAGCAGAACAGCTTCATCCATTTTCCAAACATTCATTTGTTTATTTCAAGATTAGTCTCAGTTATAAACAGACACTAAATCACCTCCAGACCCTAATACATTGTAATGAAGTATTGTAAACCATGTAGTATGTTGGTTTAAATAATGTAATCAGAAAGCAACAAAACCATTTTCTCCTGGTTCTTGTTGGCTTCCTGACTTCTTCTGTCTGTTCAAAGAAAAGTTCTTTTTAGTCTGTAAATGTCAAGGTCAATCAAAGGTCAAGTTTGTGCTTTTGAGATGTGGTTCCTTTCAGGTTATTGGCTTTGTTTTATTACTGAAAGGAACCATCCATTTTGGCATATAGAGCGAAGAAGTCATGTAATCCTATTAAACACAAAACCAACATGTACAAATAATGGTGAGGGTTTGACAATCGGACAAAAGCCCCCTTTTTCTGCCCACGGTTAAGCCTGTGCTGAGTAATTAATGGTCCTTCTATGAGCCTGTCTACACTGGGAAAACTGCCTAACTAGTTTTCAAAACACTCGTTCGAAAAATGGTTACAAGCATGGCCGAGAGCCTCTTTTAGGCAAGCTGGCGACTTTCTACTGCGATGCTCAGGAATGGGAGGGGGACAGAACCAGCTAACTGTCGCCTTCCATCTTGGAGCAGAAAATGGCACAGAAGGAGACAGGCACAATCCTGGGCAGCAGATCCTTGGAAGCAGAGAGACTTGAATTAACAAGGAAGAAGGAGGGAAGCATCTGCAGAGAGTTAAGGATAAAAGGAGGTGTTTTAAGTTATTAGAAAATAAACTTGCTTTGTTGGCAGCAGACAGAAGTGGAAAGCCGGGGTTATTGCATGCAAGTTGAGATGTAACTGGATCATGATGTACTGGGCACCAAATCCAAGACATAAAAAATTAACTGCAAATATCTCACTGATTTCCTTATGAAGAATATTTGTGCATAGTGCAAGGTCAGTAGAAGAAAAATACTAGGAAGAGGAAACAAGGTATAATCAGAGGTTAAAATGGAGAAAAGGAGGTATAGGATAATTTAAAGAAAACCGTCCTCACAGTGGTATCTACACAGAGGTAACCAAGGAAAAATGGTGGTTGTTTTCTTGTTCAATTAGTTATGATCAGATGTAAACTATGGGCTTGCAATGCTGTCAGTTCTACTTGTCACTTCATTGAGAACAGTCAACTGCGGTACTTGAAAACTACTGAAGCTGTGCAAAACCCAGTTTTCATAAACAACATTCATAACATGATTTTCACATCCCTCAGACAAGCATATATGTTATCGCAACCTTAAAATCTCTGATTGCTGGCAAGACAAGACATTACCATTCTAGAGCCTATGCAACCATATGAACCGACTGGATCTATTACTAATAAAAAGAGATGAGCTGATTGAGAGTGCAGATAGCAATTGCAGATAAGATGAAGAACTGCAGGAAACGTAGGCAGGAGCTGCAGAAATGAACACCAAATCAGACATACAACTGAATATAATAAACATTACAGAAGTGGGAATGGGAAGCAGAGAAATTTACATTACCCAGATTGTGAAACAAGCCCTACAAAAAGCCAGGCAGTAAAAGTTTCCAGCCTATTATATTCCAAGGTCAGATAGACAACAAAGATGCTTGGAGCTTAAGTGTGGAATAGGTCCAAGATCTTCAGATAGCCTTGTAATAGGAAGGGAAAAACACTAGCACGCTGCTGGGGAAGGACCTCCATGCAAGACTGCTCCTTAAACACAGACTCAAGAGGTTTTTGGCAGACACTTGAGCAACAACAGCCTCTAATGGTGCAGTCTTAAAACAAGTCTTGAAGAAGCCCCACTCAACCCTGGGTTTGCTCCCTAGTTGAGCATATTTTAAGAAGGCCACAGGTTCAGTATGAATAATTAGGGCTGAATTTATTTTTTTGTCCTCCTTTTTTCCCAGCGCATCACTCAAGTAGTGCAAAGAAAGTGAAATACACCCACAACTCCTCATCTGGGGATTTCCTCAACTGATACACAATCAATGTATAATTAGCTCCTTTGCCTCTCTCTGGGGTGCAGACGAATTATCAGTGTCTCAATCTTCAGCTATCACTAGCCACTAGATTAGTCAGCTGGCGCGGGACTCAAAACAAAAAGCCATGGAGCTGTGACTGTCCTCCCAAGAGGGTTTAGAGGAGATGTTTGCACGATAAGAGGCCATATAAGCTGCAAAATATATACCCAGAGAAACACAAATGCATGCTTTGTCATGGTTATCGTTTCTGAATAGAGTGAAATGGATTCTGCAGACCAACACATAGGCTAAAGCAAATGTCGATTTGAGAAACCTCTTCTCCCTCCCTAGATGTGACTCCCTGCATTTCTTCAAGCTTTTCTAGCATGCTGGCAATGCTGTGGGGACTGCAGACTATGTGATGGTCCCTAGGTTACACAGTCATCACTGGTGGGTTCCCAGGGAGCTCTCAGATACAGGAGGGAAATTTGGTACTACACATGACTAGAAGAAAACCTTGGAGATTTTACAGGAAAATTCCACACTTTGGTGACCTAGAAGAGAGTCTCATTTTTTCCTCTCCGAAAACAATCTCATTCCCAATTTTCACCATTAGCTCTCTTCTCAAGAGAACAGACCCAAAAGTCTGAGACCTTTAGTTTCACATAAGCTTGTATCTGAAGCACTACACTGAGATTGTTTTGGGGACCCTCTGTTTAATTTCCCAATTTCCATATTTGTTTGGAGGCTCACAGGCCATTTGAACGGGATGGAGGTAGTTTCTTCATCTCTAGAAGCAAAATTTGTCCATCAGAAAGCATACTGTAAGACTTCACATCTTCACATGTCCCTAGATTTACTTGTCATTTGCTGCCCTTCAGCTGCTGCTGGAAAAACCATCTCAGCTATAGAGCAAATTTGTTTTCCTCTCCTATTAATTTTGTTAACCTGCTTTATAGGGGCCCCTTGCAAGTCCCCTGTCTCACTGCAGCTGTATAGTAACTCCATCACATTTTCTGCTTTCTGTTTTCCAGTCCAGTTCTCACCTCCTCAAGTGTTCTGGGGGCATGAAGCAAAAACACCGACACAGAAATGTAAATGTGCTTGTCTTCTACTGTAAGTGCATTTCCATCACTATAGAAATGTGAAATGATACAGCTTATTTAAATTTGATGATGTAAAGTGCCTTACAACACTATAAACAGAACATACTGTATACATATTGGATATACAATACTAGTCTAGCCATGGCTCAGGGGAGACCTTATCGCTCTTTACAGCTATCTGAAAGGAGATTGTAGTGAGGTGGGTGTCGGTCTCTTCTCCCAAGTAACAAGTGACAGGACAAGAGGAAATGGCCTCAAGTTGCACCAGGGGAGGTTTAGATTAGATATTAGGAAACAGATTTTCACCGAAAGGGTTGTTAAGCCCTGGAACAGGCAGCCTCGGGGAAGTGGTGGAGTCACTATCCCTGGAGCTATTTAAAAGATGTGTAGATGTGGTGCTTAGTGACATGGTTTAGTGGTGGACTTGGCAGTGCTAGGTTAACAGTTGGCCTCAATGAACTTAAAGGTCTTTTCCAACCTAAATGATTCTATGTTAGTTAATAGCACTTTTTAAATCATGACAGCTATATCCTTACATTTTAAACGCATGTCTGCCCACTATCACATATGTAAGGAACAAAGGAGTAAAACGCACTGAGACCTAGAAGTGACTGGTAGATACGACTGTAAAAGACTTGTATAAAGTTTCAGGTTATAGTTCTGCATGGGAAAGGTCAGAGCAGAAGATGTGGATGGTTGTTTTATTTTAAACTCCTTCAACAAACCCTACATAGAGTACATTGAAGTCTGCAGAAAATCAGCAAAATAGCAGCAAAATAATTTGCTTCTGTACTGAGGCATATGAAATAGAAAACTGAGAAACTGCTGAAAGAAGTCAGATAAAAAAAATGCAAAGGCTTAGGAGACTTGGTTTCATACTTGATCTCTGCAGTTACTTTCCTGGATGACATTGGACCACCTCTGTTCCCTGGTTTGCCCATCTGTAAAACGGGGACAGTATTAATTGCCCCTGATTGTAACACCCTCTCAGATGCACCTACATAAAAAGCTGTAACAGAGGGAGTGTTTTCAAAGTTTTGAACAGCTCAAACCGCATCATCAATTTAAAATCTGGAAATTATTCAAAAAATAAACCGATGAGATTTTCACTTATGTTAGTTGTATACAGATATACGAGTTTTATGTTTATACATTCATAATTTACAAACGCATGCGGTATTATTTATATAATATGTATATATTATACACATTTGTAAATTTATAAATACGTATGTCAGTGTATTTTATAAAATAAAATGCTTCCTCTCCTCCAGGACGTGAAAAAGCCACACAAACTGGAGCGTTGCTCACTAGGACATGATCCCGCAAGATGGTCCATGTCACTGTATCTCTTGTGCGCACATGTACATGCCCCCAGATTCTTCCTGACAGCATGATAGTATAAGTGACTCTTCCAAGAGGAATGGGAACTGACACAAACCAAACGAAGCAAGAATGTCCCCTTTAAACCCCCCAGTGTCTCTAGCTCATTTTCGTCTCTAGGTAGGGCTCGAACACAGTTGTGAAACAGTAATAGCGTCATTGGAAAAAAACCTCCGAGTTGTCACTATTTCTAACTTGCCTAGGTGTGACTTCTTTACCAAAACATTCTTAAGCACTTCACAGGCTTTAATCTGTTTCAGAGCATCCCTGTGAAGCAGGGACATATCTCCCATGCACCCAACTGCAGGGACATGCAGGAAAATCAAGGCCAGGTCCTGCCAAGAGCTGCCAAGAGGAGACCCCATCCAGCAGCACCCACCTCCAGCAGCACCTGGCCAGAGTCCCACAGGCTCAGCAGATCCCACAGGCTGTGCCGGAGGAGCAGCTTAGTGACCAACTCATGGACAGGTGGCTGTAAGCTTTGTTAAAAATTTCCCAAGGTTCAAGTTGAGAGAAAAATAGTGCTGGTGGACTTCCAGAGCTGACTGCGATGCAAACAGCCGTGCAGGTTCACTTTTCCCTTTTTTTTTGCTCTACTGCCTGGACTCACCTTCTTAAAGAGCATTTTATCTGCTAGATGACATAGCAGCCATGGCTTCACAACAATTAAAGGCAGTTTAAACTGGCATGGCTGCAAATCCCGCTTTTGGGCACAAAACCCTGCCTCCTTTTCTTCTACTCATCTGGCTGACTCAGTGAAGCAACTCCGGGGAAAAATGACACAAGGTTTCTGCCGGCACTGGGAGGTGATCTGGTGCACCGGGGAAGCAGTGAGTGTCAGCACTGGGTGCAAACAGGAGGCAAAACCATGCACCTGGAGGCAGGAACTTACAGAGGGAACAGCAGGACCTTAGCCATCACAGTTTACTTTGGTTTTAGCCTACAAGGAAAGAGACCCAGCAGGCAGGGCTTTCACCAGCAGTCTGAGTGTCAGCAGCATGCTTTCATATTCTTCTCTCCTTGGAACATTTTCCGCACCGTTCCTTACGCTGTACAATCAGCAAACTGATCTGGCTGAAAGTGAACAATTGAAAAAAAAAAAAAAGTCTTACTTCCAGTATTAGTTTTCAAATGGCGGCAGCATGGTCTGAGATCAGATTAGGCTGCTGGTGAAATCACAATTTCCCTCGTGCCTGGGATCAGCTACTTCACTGCACAGGAGGCAACTCGGTCCAGCAAGGCTGAGATGCTGCTTGTCCGACACAGGCCTGCTCCTCGCCCAGGTGGCAGATCCACCCAAAGGGAAGTATGTGGTAGTTCACAGTAGCTGAGATCCTGATGCATTTCTACTAAAAATTATACAGCTCCATTTCAACCTCGGCGCAAACTGTTTAATCCTGGAAGATCTTAATGTCCTGAGCTTCCTGGGGAGAGGATCCAAGAGGAAGAAACACTGTGCTTGAACGGACATGAAGGGAAGGAGCACCAAGGCAAGAGCAGGGTTGCTAAAGTTACCTTCAAACAAAGCAGAGATACAGAGTTTCTTGAGCATGGGAATACCTGGAATGATGTCCTTGCTGGTCTCTGAACAAGCCCATTTTGCCAGATGGCTTTTATTTTTCTTGTGTTCAGTTATGTGGGATGCTGTGGCTACTTTCCTTATGATGCACAGGGAATAGGATCACAGAAAACACATGTTTAGCCTTTAAACTATTCTGACCTTGCTAGTGTCACTCCCATAAGGCCCCAGTGCTTCTTATTTATCTTAACAGAAAAGAGACAAAGGTATATGACTGACTTAATCCAGGAGATGCAGACAATACTAAACTAAGTCAGAAGAGAAAGAACCAGCAATGTCATGCTGAAAAACCCACAAATGGAAATGAAAAATCAAATTCAAACATTTAACCAGGAGGTGATCGGTGAGTACACCAAAAAACTGGTAGCACTGTGCATATTTGCCATTTCTTGACATCTCCATAATGACTTTTCTTTTTTTTCTGGAAAATAAACTTTAACTAAGCAGGTTAGAATCTCAAATACTACAGTCCATATTATGTAGGATGTCCGATTCTGAGACCAAACTTGCTTCTCATCCTAAATCCTCTATCAGTATGCCATATGGCACAAACCCTCCATATTAAAGCAAAACTAAGCCTGTCGTTATTTTTTTCCAACCAACCTGGATAATTAAGGTCTGATTATTTATTGAAGAAAACATACACAATTCAAAATTCAGTCTGGAATCGGGCATTCAAAACTGAGAAACTAGATGGACAGATGTACTTTGACTGCTGTGACTTTGACCAGTAAGATACTTCCATAAATGCAATTTATAAAGGAGTCTTAAGGGGTTTTATTTTAATGACTCCAGTTGTTTAAACAAAGGTATGCTGCCTTCCACCACAGTCATACTATGCTTTTTTCAGCATCGTCTTTCTTGGAAAGCCCACAAATTCTAGGCGAAGCCTCCTAATAAAAACCAAGGCGCTTGAGAAGATAATGACACAGCATTATCTTTATTATCATTTCCATTCCTGTGTCGGAAAGGAATGAACCAGGAGGAGGATCGGAGACCTCTGTCACTTCTAAACTTCTGGAATACTTTCATTTCTAAAACAGCCCCACTTAGAAGAAAATTAAAATTCATTAATCTCTTAACAAAAACCTGACAGAGCGACGGCAGTTACCATAAGACATTTGCTGCTTTTCTGTTGTTTCTAAGCGGTGGGAGGTTTCAGGAGGCAGCTGAGCCACCCTGGCAGCTTGCTGCTGCAAGCAGGGGCTCCCCAGGCCCTCCCTGTGCCCTTGTGCTCCCCTGGCACTCAGCTGACCTCACCAAAATGGCAGGAAATTAACCCAGACGAGAGAAGGAGCAGTCTTCTGGCTTGGTGAGCTGAACGAGCTCGGCGGGGCAAGCCATTGGGCAAGGAAGAGAGAGCAAGATCTCCCTCTTCTGACAGCAGCAAGCGGGCAGCTTGGCCAGCCAGGACCTCAGCGCCACGTCAGGGCTCCCAGCACCAACTGACTGGCCTGTTATCATTGCCGAACGGTTGTTAAACAACATCATGGCAAGCCAGTAGAATTATTCGGAGGTTTAATCTGTAAATAGTAATATAATTTGTTATTCAAAACCGGAAAGCATGATACTTCAAATGCTTGAAGGGTAGGGGAAGGATCAGGGAAACTGAGAACACTGATCAAGGCTTTGTGCGTTTTGATGGAGACCAACTCATAAATCGCAGGAGAAGTACAAAGAACACAGTCTGGCCATAGCCAGCCCCCCAGCTTTTTGTAAGTTGCTGCCTAAAGCTAATAAACTAGCTCATTCCGAAGAGTTTTGCGTAGCTCAACTTGTAATGGCAGAGTAAAATGGGTCCAGTTCATGGTGTGTGAGAAGGCTGCTTGACAATGACTGCTTGCTCAAATTTAAATTACACATTTGTTTCTGTTTTGGGAGTTACAGCACAAACCTGCATGCTTCAGGTGGGTAACACCTAACCAAGTCAATGCAGGTTTGTTTGTATTGATTAGTTGGACGAGTCGAGACAGCGAGACAAACCTAGAAAGACTGTGTTAAATTCCACTGCTGATTTTCAAAGGTCACTTTGGAAATCACAAGTAATAGGGGCTATTTTGGGTTTCAGACTAGACACAAAAAACAAACAGAGGCAAGGCACGTGTTGAGTTGTGGTTTTAATTCTGTTTTCAACATAGTTTACATGACTTAGGAGTCCAGCAAGCAAACAAGCCAACCATTGAATCCAAAACTCAGCACAGATTTTGCACAGCTCAGCATGGAGAAGTTACAGTATCTGAATGGTATTTTTCGCTTAAGTAGAAATAAAATGAGAAAATGACTAGCTGGCTGGTGAAAGAAAAAAAAAAAAGAACCTTTCTCTCAACATTTTAAACAAGGGAGAGCTTTGCGTATAGTACCAAGGCGTTTAACGGCCAATGGGTGATATCATACTTTCTCAGTCTCGCTCTGATTTACACTGTAAATCAAAACAATCTCATAAAAGGTTAAATTATTAAGAAGAGTGGCCCGATGGAAGTGTCATACAACCAGGAAGCGAGGATGACCATAAAAAGAAAATGAGGCTGCTGGTAACCATTTTAATGTAAGGCTGAATCACAAACGCTAACACCAAAGACCTTTTTCTGTTCCAGTTATAACCCTTGAGAGTTTTGTCTATTGGTTTGGTGTTTTTTTTCCCCCTCTCTGAAGGCAGAAGTAGGCCCTATAAC
Organism: Coracias cyanogaster; assembly: GCA_033124195.1. NCBI lineage: Eukaryota > Metazoa > Chordata > Aves > Coraciiformes > Coraciidae > Coracias > Coracias cyanogaster. Next base: position 526 of record JAVSBS010028867.1, on the reverse strand, counting down.
CACCCTCCTTTCGGTTTCTCTCTTCCCTGCCACGGTTTCTTACAGTAACTTGTCTCTCATTGTCCATGAGCATAAGCAGAGCGCTGCATTAGCTGCATGCATCACGTATCTGTCCCCGAGATGCAAAATCCTTCCCTGCAAAGGAACATTTTGGTGCAATCTAACGCAAATTCTGAGCTCGAGGGAGGCAAGACCGATGAGGTATTTCACCAAAACATTTCTGTAGAATTAAAAAAAAAGATAATTTAAGATTACCAGCGGCAAAGACCAGTGACCAGAGGAGCAAGTTCCTAGCAGGCTCGCTGCATTAGAGAATTAACTTCCCAATTAACCCAAGGCGCAGGAGCCTCCCCGGAGCCCCGCTCAGGGCAGGGACCTCGCCGGTGAGGCAGCGCCTCGACCGCAGCCCCTTCCCTCCTCCGGCGCCCCGGGGCGGGGGGAGGCCCGGCCGCAGCCCCCGCCGCCCCGACACGGCTCCCCGTGACGCCCCATGGCGCCAGGGGAGACCTCCCCCCACTCCCGCCCC
>JAVSBS010028866.1:0-14357 GCA_033124195.1 Coracias cyanogaster | reverse complement strand
CGTTTGAACCCATTACCCCTCGTCCTATCACCACAAGCCCTTGTAAAAAGCCCCCCTCCAGTTTTCTTGTAGGCCCCCTTCAGATACTGGAAGGCTGCAGTAAGGTCTCCATGGAGCCTTCTCTTCTCCAGGCTGAACAACCCCAACTATCTCAGCCTGTCCTTCTAGGAGAGGTGTTCCAGCCCTTACTTCTTGTTACTGCTCTTCAGCACTCAAGCTTTGAAGTACAACAGAAGTATCTCAAACTGTGGCCATTGCGGTTTTGTTTGTTTTTTAATTTTATTTTATTTTTTGTTACAGCAAAGGCATTTTTGAAGCCTGGCGTAAGGGCTGAGGCAGAAGCAGAGACATGGGATTACCAGAAAGATGGAAAAGACAATATATAGGATGAATCACTAAATAAAAATGTTCTGTCTCTGTTGCTGGACATGGATATAAAGGAATATCAGCCAGTAAAATGAAAATAATAACTAGCCAAGAGCATATGGTGAGCTTATGGAGGAGACAAGTGCTGGTGGGGGTTGTACCCCACTGCACAAACACAGTCCTGCCAAGATCTTGCCTTCAGCATGAGGTATGCTCCTTTAGTTCCTCCCTCCCTCTGCTCCCAGAAGGCACCACCGTGCTCTCTGTTGTGCTCCCTGGCCTGACCCATAGCTCAGCTGCGCCTGGGGCGTGGGGACCTCCAGAGGGAGAGGGGTTTGTATGACTTCATGAATGAGGTCCCTTGGCTTGTTCCTGGCCAAGGATTATGCACAAAGGAAAAGCTGCACACGCTTCGTCCAGCTGGATCCACCTGTGATGAAACGCCACGTCTGAAAATCAGATTGTTTCCTCATTTAAAAAAAAAAATCATAATGGTAATGATTACATTAATTAATTTCCAGTTTTGGTGCATTATGATACCATGGCTGAGTAACAGCCTCCTAACCCAAAACACCTGCAGTGTCCTTGCTTTTCCCATTTCCCCAGGGAAAAAACAAATCCCACTTCTTTCTCAAACACTTGTAAATGTATTATTTTGTAGCAGAAACGAGACATTGTAGAGGGAAAGCATTTTTCACTGCTCACACATCACATTGCCTTGGCATTAGAGTGATCTTACTCTATCCATCTTATTAAAGACATTATTTTGTCTCTGCTCATTATACACACACCCCTTCAAACTGCTGGGTCTAAAGATGAAGAAATAAATGAAAGCTGAAGTTGACTATGTCATTTTACACCAGAGCTGATAAATTGCCTGCTGCTGTGGTTTGCCTGAGCTGGCTGTATCTTCTGAACCATGATGCTAATTTCACATGTCAACTATTGCAAAAATGCTAAATAAAGGGGAATTTTTCATAACATTTTATCCTAGAAGTATGCAATTATACAGATGGTAAGAATAATAAATCTGACCAGGTGAAAAAAGTGATAGTTTCAAGTCAACATCACCCACATGACTTTCATTGAAGTCTTATTTAGCTTAGGAAGTACTTCAAGGAGAGATCTTAAATAAAGCATTTTAAGCACACTGGAAAAGGCTGCCCAGGGAAGTTAAGGATGCTCCATTCCTGGAGGTGTTCAAGGCCAACCTGGATGGGGCCTTGAGCAACCTGGTCTAGTGGGAAGTGTCCCTGCTTATGGAAGGGGTGTTGGAACTAGATGATCTTTAAGGTCCCTTCCAATCCAAACCATTGTATGATTCTGTGATTTCCCAACATTCACCATCAGCCTCATCCTGCAGTTGATTTAGGTTTGCTAAGTAATGTAGGATTTGTCTTTCATTTTTTAAATAATAGGAAACAAAAAGGAAGTCTACTAAAAAATACACCTAAAATGAAACATTTTTCCATCATTTGTGTGTTTTAGATATTTCTATCGATTAGCTGTGCTATGTTCTCCTCTCAGAATTTTGTATCAACAAAATATAGCAGCAAAAATCCCTAAGAGAGTAGTAAGTAGGCTAAAAATCCAGCACACCTCCTTTTGAAAAAGGTGTAGATAACACAGCTGTAGCACCAGGAGAGATTTATTATGGCACGTTACCATGAGTATGTTGTTCATCTTATGCAAATCCGTTTGTTAGTACATCCGTGTGCTGAAATGTGATTTATCACACTGTCCCAACAGTGTCATAACTCTGACATCCTCTGACAGTTTCAACGACTGCAGAAAAAAAAAAAACCCTAGAAGCTAGTTTAACTTTTTAAGCTCCATCTAAAAATGATAAGCCCCAGTGTAATGAAGATGTTCTGGACTCGGTGTGACCAGGGCCTGTGATGCTGGGCAAGAAATAGAAAAATATCGGGGCTCCCAAATCTCACCTGTGCACGGGTTGTAGCTGATGAGGAAAACATCACACAACTATGGTGTATACTCCAAGTAAATATAGGGTACGCTGCTACTACACCTGGTGGTATGAAAGTCCTGAGTGGAAATCAACCAATAAGGCCAACTGGGAAAAAAGAAAAGTTAAACAGAATTCATGAGATTAAGTCAACAAAAACCTGAAGAGAGATACAGATAAAACATATTTCAGAAGTAAAACATAAGAAGTTATCTAGTTTGTTTTCCTGTCATTTCAATATTGCATTTATTTATTACAACCAAAAGAATACAGAAAATACCTGGAAAACAACCCCCGCTTAAAAAGATTTCATCTAGAAGATCTTGAAGTAACTTGCCATTGCATGACAATTCATCCATGCAGTTACCCTGTGTACTGCCACATGCACACAAATACCTAAAATGCACAAACTTAAGACAGAGTTTAGGAAAAACACTGGCATAGGTTGCCCAGGGAAGTTGTGGATGCTTCATCCCTGGATGTGTTCAAAGCCAAGTTGGATGGGGCCTTGAGCAATCTGGTCTAGTGGGGGATGTCCCTGCCATGGCAGGGGGGTTGGAACTAGATGACCTTTAAGGTCCCTTCCACAACTCCATCCATAGCTTCCCCGGGCAACCTGTTCCAGTGTCTCACCACCCTCAGAGTTAAGATCTTCTTCCTGATTTCTAATCTAAACCTCTCCTTTTCCCTTTTAAAGCCATGATCGCTCATCCTATCACCACAAGCCCTTGTAAAAAGCCCCTCCCCAGCTTTCTTGTAAGCCCCCTTCAGATATCAGAAGGCCGCAGTAATGTCTCCATGGAGCCTTCTCCAGGCTGAACAACCTGAACTCTCTTAGCCCTCACCGCAAACACTTCTATTCCCACTAACAGAACATTTCTAGGAGGAATCAGTTACCTTCTAACGGGTCGCACAGCCCAGAGGGATGACCCATGGGAAGCATCTAGTGATCAGTGGGAACTTACCTATCCAATAAATCATTGATCAAGATGTACATCCTGACATTACAGCCATTCAGAAATAGGTCGTAGTCAAATATTGCGAGAAAAGAATTCAAAAATCTCCTAAAATTCGTAGAAAAAACCAAGCAAATACAAAATTTAGTTTAAACTGACAGCTAAGCATTAGCTTCAACAGGCTTTACAGACACAGGATAGTCCCCTTGAAATCGAGGAAATAATTTCAAGTTTGTTGTATGCCACAGATTGTTATCTAGTGACTGCAGGAGTGTAACATCAAAGATCATGAGGGCCACATGTGGGAACTATCCCTGTGTAGTGATCCTTCTGGGGGTATAGTTTAAGACATGCAACAAATAAACACAGGCACGACTAGCGACAGGGTAACCTTACTCGGTTCCATCGTTTACCAAAGGCTGATGATGGTTCCCTGACAGTGGGGCACAGAAGCCATGGATGCTCTCCAAGCCTGATCTGAAGGGTGTAGGTGATGCTTGGAGAATACAGGACCACATCCCTGCAGGGGACAAACTATCAACACTTATGAGTCAAGGGCAGCCAGGCTCCTGAGTGTGAGCTTCTAAGGCAACGTGACAGATGAACGGGGTCAGCTGAATGTGCTGGGCACAGCTCAGGTTTAAGGAGACTCAAAATCTGGTCACTGTGTTTCAATGTGAGAATGTTTTGGTGAAGACTACACCAAAAAGCCTCTTCAGTGTTCCCTCTCTTATCTCTGTGTTGTATTTATTGCTCTGTATCATACTTGGGAACTAAATGTATTTATGGCACAACTGAAGAAATCGAAAACTGTTGAGGCACAGTCTCCACAGCCCTGACCACCACTTCCACTAGCTTATCTTTTATGTAAGGTGAAGCTTGAAATCGTGGCCCTTTTGAAGTGAGCAGCAGAAATCTCATGGACTCAGCAGGGCCAGGGCAGCACAGGAAGGAATTTCCTTCAAGTCTGAAGACTGGAAGTTCTTAGATTACACAAAATGAGAAACAAAGAGTTTTAAATGATTTATTTGATTTCTCCACATGATCACAGTTATAGTTTTACATCAATAGGGTCTGTTACTACTTACAAACAGAATGCATATTAAAATGAAAGCACTCCTTTCTTCCCCAGAGTTACAAAAGGGGTCTCGAGCCTCCCCAGAACAGAAGCTTCTTGTAAGCATTATGGTTTTTTGAAGTCTTTAACAGTCTGCATTCAAGACCTAATTCTAACAGTTTAATACAACTCAAAGCTGATGTAAGTTCCTAGCAGGAAAATAGGCAACCTCGAAGTGACCGCAGACTGCCAGTAGTGCTAATTTACACACTATGTACAGTTTAGAGAATTCTCTGTTCCCCCCTACTGGTCCCATTTGCACCACCCCCTCTTCTCTTTCCCAAATTTAATCTTGTTATTGGTGCCACCTTTAAATATATACACAAGAATCCATTTGGCAGGCAAGAAGTGAGATGGTATTTTACAACGGAACAGCAAAATGCATGCTTTTACTGCAGCAAACACACAGCTTCATATGGAACAGCAAGTCAACATCTAGAGAGTCATTGTTTAAATATCTGCTGACTGTCTTTCAGCTCATTGTAGCAAGAAACAAGAGGCTTCTGCTGCATGCAGTACACGATGGGAAATCATTCTACACTGTATGTTAGACTTGGCTTTTCGTAGCAGTACAAGACGCACATTATAGTAGGATGAACTTTGTTTTTCTGTTTTTATATTGTTTTACATTTCACTCTTAAGAAAATAAAAACCCCAAATATATATTTGATTGTTGTCCCAGAAAAGATTTTGTGTTGCCACACCTTCATTTGTTTCATGGTTCCCTTTCAGTTTTTCATATCAGCATTTCTACTTGGCCACAGCGGTTGTGGGGAAAGAGAAACATGGTCCCTTTGTGCGGCTCCGCACTGGTTTTTAATTGGCATCTGAGAAGAAAAACCCTCTTGATTCTATTCCTGCCTGCAGGCTGAAAAAATTCATCCGCTTAACCACATGCAGCGTTGAAGTATGATCGCTTCCTTGCTCGAGGCATGAGCCACGCTGCCCTAAGCCATTGCTAATCAAGGACAGTGTCAGAGAGGTTACACTAGAGGCCTAAACAAGCAGCAAAGGTCTTAAGACTTGTGCTGACACCAAGACATGTTTGTTCACAGTACGTACAAACACACAGTCTAAAAAAAAGAAAAAAACAGAAAAAAGAATCAAGTCCACTGTATCTCCTCATTAACTTGGAATTCTAAGAGAGTTTACAAATACTGTGCTCATATAGGACCAGTTTTATTTTGTAAACTAGCCTCTGTGATTTTACACATGCACCATGATGCCCCTGGAGGGTAGGCGCAAAGTCCTTCCCCACGTGTATGTGAAGTCACGTGTAAACAGAATTTTACATGCATGTTTATGATGTCTCTGGAATATTTAATTGCTTGCACATGGAAAGTCAGTGGTCAAGCATCAAAACATGGCTTACTGTGTAAGTTTAGAATATTTATATGTACCTATAATTTAAATGAATGAAAGGGTTTTTTTAAACAGCAAGAAAAAGCAGATCTGGGTGTTCTAACAATGAAGACATTAATTAACACAGCCAGAGTCAGATTTTCCTCTCCACTGCTACCGCGCCTTCTGCATCGATTCCATGCACAGGCCATTTTACCTACACACTAACTCTGCATCGGAAACAAGTATGGACTCCGTCACTCAGTGAAGAGGAGCACTCTTACTGCTGCTTTAATTAAATGATGCAGTTTCTGAAAGATGTTTGTGCCTGAATGTTTTTTTATCTTTTCTGGAACAACCTATAAGTTACAGTTAGACTGTACTATTGGTACAGATGTATGAAGAAAAGCCTACATATTGAAATATGTTATCACTTTACTTCAACTAATATCAACAGTAACACTGATATATTTTGCAAATATACAATATGCAGAGTGTAGCCTCACACTAGTCACATTAGATGACGTGCAGACAGTTCTACTTTCCCTTATAAGAACAGTATATATTTTTTTAAACTGCAAGGAACAGAGCCTCAGGGGACCCATGTGAGCCCTCTTAAGGCAAGCTGCAGAATTTAGGGTAGTATGAGGGATACTTAAAAATAATAATGTAATAACTCCTTTTCTTTTCACAAAGATAATTTAGAGGAGAAGGAGCAGAAGGGGAAAACATATTGCACACATGCAAACCAAACTTGGACATGTCTCAACAAAAGGCTAAACTCTAGATTGCTGTATTTGCTCTCTGTGGAGGTGAACAAAGTGCTCAGTTTGCAGTTTTGCTGGTATTGTGATATCAATGGTGTGAAAGAGAAAAAAAAAAAAGAATTACTCAACCTCTCCCCCCTCCCCTCAGCTAGCAGAGCCAATGGGACAAGTCACCCTCTTGTTCCCATGTCCTCATTACTCCTGACAATTAAATAGAGAACCGACTGGTTGTTATCACTGTCGCTTTTACCCGTCTCACACCAGAGCTGCTTGCTTGTCCCCTTCAAGGTTTGCTTCTAGGCTGGTGCGGTTCTGCAGGTTTGATTCCTTTGTCTCTACTGTTTAGGTGTAAAGTCCTTGCAGTGGCTTAAAGTGCTGAAACTACAAAGTAGGCGCCATGGGTAACTTTGTACAGGATTTGGGGGGTTAAAAGTTGTATATCAATTTGCAAATGGTTTGATTACAACATATAAGCAACAACAGCACAGCCTGATTTTAGATGATGTCTGGCAGCTAACTGGACTATGGCAGTGAGGGTTTGAGCATTGACTCAGCCTGCTGAGTGCGGGGCACTTCCAAACTAACAAATGTGATGAGTAAAAATGGTGAAAGCCCCTTTGTTGCTAGCACATGGCTACATGGAATTACATATTTTTTATTTTTTTAAATATATATATATATAAACCCTATACTAAATTCTAAAACAAACCTTCAGTTTCAGAGCACTTCCACCTGGAAACGCTCTTGACTAGAATTCAGCTTCATCGGGAGTAAAGATGAGAAATTATGGTAAACGGGGAAACAAAGTAGCTGAGAAGGATGGAGGTTTGCCACTGCCATGTTTGGGATGGATGTTTTTTGCAGTGTGTACATGCACCTGTCGTAACTCCTCACGTGCGTGCTAAATAAATCGAACGCATACCAACAAAACGGGGATCATGTAAATTCACAGTTATCACAGCCTTTAAAGTGTCTAAGGATTCATGTGCCCAATGCTTGGCGACGGCCACCGGTAAACGGCCACCCCGCATTGCTACGGTATAATTACTGCATCTTAACGAGTTCGCTTACCTGAAATAGCAGAGCGGTTATAATACTGATTACGTATGATATTACTGTGTTAATAAAATAAGGATTTATACAAAGCAGTATCAGACTACAACATTTAAATGCTATGTTACTTGGCACATTGAGTAATGATTGCTTAGAAATCTTAACAGGTCCAGAGGACTTTTAATGAAAATACTGAAATGTCTGGAATTGGTTTCTAAGGTTTAATGTTTTTGGTCTACTCTTTCGGATGCTATTCATCTATGATACTGTCCTATCAAGTAAGTGGAATTCCTTGTAAAGTCTATATTGCTAGTTTTGTGGACTGAAAAAATTATTTTCCAAGCACAAATGTTAACTATACAGTATATATATATATTTATATGTATATATTTATATTATATAAAGTTTACTTACGTACTTTCATCAACCATATCAGGTCTACTTATTTTTTTTTGCCCATTGACAATAAAAGAGCAAGAACACGACACTTGGGTCTGTATCACTTTTTTCCTTTTTTTTGTAGACTAGGTTTTTATGACACGTGTAAAATTGTCAAGGGATTTGGTGTAAAAGGTGCAGCTTTGCTCATATTCAGCAAGCAGCATGTTTTCAAGGCAGGTTGGAAGTAAGAACTAACCAGGTGGTGAAGGTCTATCAAGCAGATAAGTAAAACCAGTATCGATTGCGCTAACTTGAATTATTTTATTTAGTAACAGCAAGCCTTGAAGCTCACACAACTCAATTAAATCATCTAGGTAAAAACTGACAATATTAACGGCTGCTTCCTGTAAGTGCCTTCATAACTTTGTTTAAAACTAGAGTTACTGGGAGGGTCAGTAAGGTCTAGACTATTGTGCTGATGCCACTGTGCTTGGGCTTGGTGCTGGCCGAAGTGGAGGGAGGTGGGGGCGGTCCGTGGTGATGCTGGGAGTGCTGGGGGTGAGCCGAGTGCCCGGGGTGCGGAGGGGGCAGCGGCGGATGGGGAGGGTGGGCGTGCTGCGTGTGGGGGTGCTGCATGTACGGGGTGTGCTGGGAGTGCGCCGCATGCTGCGAGTGGGGCATGTGCTGGTGGTACTGGTGGGGGTGCTGTATGTGCTGGGGAGGGTGGTAGTGGTGGTGGTGGTGGTAGGGTGGGGGGTTCTGCTGCATGTGGCAGTACTGGGAATGGTGAGAGTGCACTTGTGCCTGCGTCTGCCCCTCAGCTGGCCCTGCATGATGCATGGCAGAAGGATGCTGTGAGTGTTGCTGATGTGGGATTACTGGAGGGTGCGGAGGTTGCTGTGATGAGCCAGATGGTGGATGGCCTTGGGAAGGTGGCTTTCCCCTTTTACTACCAAATAAGGAACCTAGGAGTGAGGAGGAGTTAGGCATTGTCTGGTGAGGGCGAGATGGACACTCTCGGGTTGATGTAGCTCTTCGGCGCATGTGAGGACTGCTAATGATGGACCCCTAAAAAGAAATTAATAGAAATAAAAATTAAAAAAATCTTAAAATGTTTAAAAGAAAAAGTTCACACTGACCCACAAACTCCTCCTTCAGTGCTCACATGGGTGGACTATGGTAAGAGTTCTAGGAAAAATTTTATTTCCACATTCTCAAAGTTGCCAATGAGGCATTAATGTCGTTCTTGGGGTATTTTAAGCATTAAATGTTTTATTCTCAGTACTTTAGTAGCAAAAAGCCATGACTTAAAATAGGAAAAAGGTCATGGAGGAACAACATGACATAAGAGCTAGGAGTGTGTTTTTAAAGGAAAAACACATTTTAAAATACTCTCAAAAATACCATACTTGTTTTTTTTTTTTTACAACAACAACAAAAAAGCTACATTAAATTCAACCTAAACACACAGCAGCGAATATTACAGTTAAAATTCAGATTGCAACGCAGTAGTTCAAACTTTTTTTATATAGTAGTTTTCTACTACTACATGCCACAGTGCTGCTTCTTGAGCCTACCTCTGAATTAGGTGTTCAAATGGAACCATACCCATTTTGCCACTGAGATTTCTACGGGGTTGTGTTCTTCTGACCTGCAGTCCAACATTCTCTATCATTGAGCCCGGAATGGTGTATTTAGTTTCTGGGAGTTTTGGGGGTTGTATTTTTTTTAAAAAGAGTTACGGGACACAACAGTACTTAGGCAAAGTGTGCTAGATTTAAACTGCAATCTACCTAAAGCAAACACAAAAGAAAAAAAAAAAGAGAGAAAAAAAAAGAAAAAATCTGCAAGCTGAATTCAGAGACATGAACAGTATATATAAATGGTTGGAAGATGAATGAAATCTCATGAAATCCACATTGAATTCACCTCTCTTAATAATTTTTTCCTCCCATGCCCTATCTGTGCAATTCCATGGTGTCATGACTGCATACATTGAGCAATTTAACTCGAAAATAAGCAATGGGAATGGTTGAGCATGAAAAGTCGATAGTTGTAGCTAAATATCAAACAGCAAGAACAGTGTATTTGATAACAAAGAGCGAGTGGGCTTTTAAGCTGGGACCAGACTGAAATGGTGGCAAAAGGACACATCATATTCATTTAACCATGCTTGCAGGAACAAAGGGAACAAGGTTAGCTCAAACCAAAAAATGGCATTGGTCTAAAACAAGCTGTCAGTGCTTTTTAAGCTGGAAGAATACGGAGTGAGTAGCCTAGGCATGCATTTTATTTGAGGCAGGCAGGTTATATGTTAGAAGAAAAAAGAGCAAAAAAATATGTATATAAAAGAAAGGTTTGAAATGCACATCATCACATCCAGCTAGACATCAGGAACTTCCTACTTACTTCCATATTGCTGTCTAGCGATCCTGCACTGCTGCGTCGCCCACGCTTGCCTGCCCAGGACATGCAACACCATAGATTAGAGACTGAGACAAGACCCGGGTGAAAAACAGCTGCTTCCCCTGAATCACTAGAGGAGGCTCTAAATGCAACTAGGGGGGCCACAGGGGTTGACATTGCACTGGACTGGGACAGCAGCTACGAAGGCAAAAACTTGGATCTTTGAGGCCGTTAGTTACATGAAGTTTCTGTACCTGGCTAGTTTTTAAGAGGTATTGTTGTTGTGAATTAACTGTCATTAGCAGGGTGTGATTTTTTAAAAATTTGCACAACTCTGAAAAGATATGTATTTTAGCATCACTATTTAGTAGTACGGTTATAATGCTGACTAGCAACAATTTTAAATTGTTTGATTTCCTCGAATCTAATTGTCTATGAATTTTCTTCCTGTAAAGACTGGTAGCAACAATACATACGTGTGGGGTGGTATTAACTTAATACAAAATTTAATATTGGCATATTCTAAACTTCAGCAGGGGACACTGGTGAGGGGCATTGGTTTCCTCATTTTCAGTTTTGAACCTCAGTGGATTTCATATAATCTTTCATGAGGTTTAAAAGAAACTAAACTTAATTTTTGACCAACAAATCTGGAATCTGTCTTGACATTATGGCTAGATTTTGTTTGTTTAGCTGTGCAGTGCTTTATCTTTAAGTACGAGGGATTTGTTTTCCAGTAGTCTTGAATTGCCAAGGACATTGGCCTAAAACTACACGAGACAACACCAGATGGTTCGCATGAAGAGCTGGAATACTTCAGCAGCTACACACAGGATCCCAGATTTTCTCTGTCATTTCACAGGAGGGAAAATAGCATATGGCTGCAGTGGAAATTCATATTTTTAAAAGACAGCTTGTGGAGCATTGCTTTGCAAAGTTGCCAGATACTTTACTGGCAAGGTGTATAACAAAGCTAACCTCTGAAGAGCGTTCAGGCTCTCAAAGCTTCTCTAAAATCGGCATGGTTTTAGAAACCCAAGTTTTCTCAATGCTTTCTTCTTGCTTTCCTGCAAGGCTGAATATTAAAGACAATTTCCACCTTGCATTGGTACATCACTACCTTCAGAATCTTCTATGGCCTACTACTCTACTCTAACAGGTGGTGTTGGGGAGGAATGTGAAGATTTCAGCATCGTTGAACCTACAAGCCACACACTCTCATCTTTAGGAGCCCAAAAGTCACATGGTACCAGAGCTGAAGAGAACTTTGGGACTGGTAAGTGGGACACAACAGTGATTCCTGGGTGATTACTTCTTGATGTACTCCCTCACAGACCAATTTGGACTACTTGTAAGTCTTATAAGATCAGTATGATCTAAAAATGCCACCAATTGGATCCATAACTATCACTTTGACCTGGTTGGTCATGGGATGCTGCCCTGAAACCCAAGTTTAAGACCTACAGTTCTCTGTAGACTATGGCAACATTCCCCTTCTCTCTTACTGTCAATGAGAGAGACTCCCCAGTACAACCCTCTCTACACTAACATTAAATTGAGGGGAAGGTGTTTGCAGTCAAGGTATTTTGTTCAACTTGTTAAATTTGTTGGGATTTTGAACAATTTCCATAGATGGGCTCTTTGTCAGAAGCTTGGTGCTTCATCTCTTGCTGCTGCAGTTTTAGCCTCATCAGAACCATAACCATGCTATCTTATGAACTCCCCAAGAAAAACTGGCTTGGATAATCCTTTATTTTTTACTTCTAGTCAGGTGCTGATATTTCTCTGCTCTGCTATTGGGCTCAGTACTGATTAACACTTAAATCACTCTTCCTTGCTGACACAAAAGCACAGCAGGAGAGAGCCATCCCTTAACTTAGTCAATATAGCAAATGAGACTGACAGCTGCCACAAGTCATTAAATGTGGCCAAAAGTGAAGGAAAACAGGAAAATCTAATGCCTTTTGGTTATGGCAAAGGCTCTAAGACAATACCCACGGACATGGTATATACACAGTATAGATGGACAGAAAGAGACAGATGGATTTTTGCTTAGAATAACTTCAGGGCAAAGTAGTACCAGCAAAGCCAAGAACAAACAGAAAACTCTACTTATAAAACCTGTAATTTCCCTCAGACGGGCACTATCACAATAAAAAGTGCTTGCTTTGTTTTCTTAAAAACAAATCGAACCCAATTCTGAATTCACCTACAGCATGAAAGGAAAGCTTCTAAATAAACCCTCTAGAGCCTTCCTCCTGCCAATGTGTGTTTATAGCAGACTAGTCCCTGGTCTTGGAGCTGGCAGCTCATCCCAAAAACGTCTCCCTGGCGCTGCAGCATTCAAATACACTTCAAGAAAATGGTGACTCGACTGGAATTGTAGGTAGGCATAACTCTGGATTAATTAACAGCTGTGATGTAAAGCAAGGTGGTGTTTAGCAAATCTGAAGACCAGTTTTGCTTAATATATTCTGATCTACTTGGAATTTTAAGGTTGAGTACTTTTAAATTTATTTTTATAAAATGAAATGTCAGTTAATCTTTTCTGATTCATTCCAACAACTCATTGCCGTTGAGTAATTTAAAATTTATTTTTATAAAATTAAACTTCAGTTAAAGTAAAACTTTCTTATTCATTCCTACAATTCATTGATGTTAGATATGAATGTTCTTTGTAAGAAGTATCTTTAACTTACATAATATGTCCCAAATATGTATGTGCATTATACAGGACTAAGATTTCAAACTTATAGTGGAAGTATTAAGTGATAAAAATAGTTCTACAAATTTAAACATTTTAAAAGAAAATATAGAGTTAATTAATAAAAATCCCTTCTGCCTTGCAGAAATTGATCTCTCAGATGTGCAGATCATTACAGTAAATGTAAATATTTCTCAGTGCTACCCTGTGTTTCTTGAACCCGTTTTGTGCCAGTGAGACACACTGATACCTCAACAATGCTTTATGACCTGCCTTTGTATGTTGTGGGGAAAAATGTTTGGAAAAAAGTTATAAATTAGGTTTTGGTAGAGCAAACTAATGTAGCCCCCAAAGGCAGAGAAATTGATATTCCCACAAGCAGCAGCAGAATCTGTAACTGTCCAGCTACCGAGCTAATAGGTATTACTCAACCTTACTTGCTCAAAATTACCTAAACAATCTCCTCTGATCATTAATTTAGAGAGATTACTTTTCAGGGTGAAAACACTCTTTGTAACCTTCATATTTTCGTCCTGTTTTCTGGGTGAAACCGGTATAGTCTTATGATCACATGCCAACTGTGAAAATAGTGTCCTGGCATCTTCAACCAGGTTATTAAAATACTGAGGAAACCCCAGGAGATAAGAGAACAGGATAACCACACATGCACCTGCTAACCTCCTCCTGCACTGGGAAACCCAACAGTGTCTCTTCCTCCATAAGACAGAAAAGGTGTTGACACAAAAGTGTTTATTTCCACTACTGCTGTTACTGAATTGAAGAATGGGAAATATAACAACAGTGACAGGGGAGGAGACAGGAAAAATCTCTCCCTACTTGGGAAGCTTTTCTGATCAGGAGGAGAAGGGCTTCCAGTACCCTCTGTCCTGTGTAGTGCAGCAAAATCTACAGGAAGGGAGAGAGAAAATAACCCCTAACTCTGCCTGCAGCAGATGAGGGGGGAGCCAAGAGGCTGCACGTCCCAGCACAGATTGATTCCACTGATGAAGGGATTCTTCAATTGCATGAACTCATAGTCTTTGTAAGGGGATTACAATGCTGCGAAGTTCCATTACATGTTAGGATATAGGAATTTTTTTAAAATACATTATGAAATAGTTAAAAAAAAAACCCAAATATTTGACAAGTTAAAGGTCGATGACTGAGATTATATGCAATATACAAATATTTTAATTCTGGAACTACTTTATGGTTTTGTTCTAGATTGTTTTTTTGGTTTTGGGTTGGGGTTTTTTTGAGTAGTCTCTCCTGGTCTGTGATTGTTTTGTGATAGCTCAGG
>JAVSBS010028864.1:57844-74281 GCA_033124195.1 Coracias cyanogaster | reverse complement strand
CCCTGCTCAGCAGCACTCACAACACGGGGGTGTTCTCAACAGCTCCCAGCACAAAACACTGCACCGTGAGGGCTGCTGTGGGGAAACCCAGCTCAGCCAGAGCCACCACACCAGCACCGCAGGGCAATGGCAGCCTAAGAATTCGGTTAATGTAGGAACACAGCAGCCAGAACTCAGTGATATACCACTAAGAAGAACCTGTTTGCAATTACCAAGTACAGCAGCAAGTTGACTAAGCATTTTTCTCTATTTTTTTTCTTCTGAATTAAATCAGTGGAAGTTGGACTATATAGAAAACCTTCCAGTAACACGTCTAGAAGGGAACACACTGTGTATTTAAAAGGAATTAATTCAAAGAAATTGTGTAAAAAGTAGAGCAATAAGGAACATTCAAGATATGGCCCTTATACCTCCTGAGCCTAGAGGTGAGGAAACACTACAGTTTGGTTTCTACACCCAAAAAATTCATTACAGTCTATAATAGGGTACTACATATGCACTCTTCTTTCAGTAATTAGGGAAACATGTCTAATTCACACTTCTCTGGATCACATATCTATTTATCACTTTGTTTTCTTCAACAAGAACTATGAAGTGTTATTAAAAGACCAGCAGGAACATTGCTCAACTCTTTTGTACGGAAGTGGAAAGAACAGGCAAGGGCCCAAACTCCACAGATATGCATGATAGTAAGTAGTTCCTGAGTTTCTAAAACTGCCTATCTTAATACTGTCCTTAATCTTAGAAATGACAGTCACAAGAACACACAGAACCACCAACTATTCCAACTATATCCATTACAGATATATGGTTCTGCAAAGCCTGGGTCATTTTGTTTGTTTTGTAAAACTTTGTTTCAGGGAGAAGAAAACCTGAAAAGCAACGGAAATACTTTTACATATGAATGTGATGACATATTTTTTGCTAAATGAAGATAAGCCAAGCAGATAAGAAATCAGCTCCAGCTACAGAAAAGCTGCAGTGAACCACTTCCTTCCAACCAGCGTAACCAAGCAGTTAACAAGCCGTAACCACGTCTGGATTCATTTATTCTTTCAAATCTAATCCTATCCACCTTAAGTCACTCAATCCCATTGACCTCATGTGGCCCACAAAAAAAAACACAAACAGGATTTGGTCCTCAGTACTTTCAAACACACCCGTAATTTTGGTGGCTATGTCTTTCAAAGCACATTGGCTTTATTCATCAACATTGTAATCAAATCTCTACAGTGAGATAAGATAGATTTATACTCATTATCAAATGTTATATTCGCAAATGAAGTTGCAGTTTGCTGGAAGTCAAGCTCATATGCCTGCAATACCTGGGGTTTTAGTGCAGGTAAAAGGCTGCATGATTCCTAAGACAAAGGAGTCTCAGCTAAAACATGTCATGTGCTGGAAATAGCAGTTTTGGCTTACAACTTAGACTAGCCCTGTAAAATGACAACAAAACGGGGCTTGTAAATCTTTGCTTTTAAAGTTATATAAGTATAAAAGATTTAGAAGAACAGTGAGTGCTCTTCAACCTATTCTCTTACAAAACCTTCATTTTCCTCTAGAGTTCTAAGGTTTTCTTGTGAGATGATGCAGGAGGCACTAAGTACAAGACATGCCAGCGTACAGCAACTTTAACAATAACTGAATTTATTCAGGTATTTACTGATTCAGAGATTTACTCAGTCTCTTGTTCCAAAAGACTTCTGGAAATACTCACAAAGTAGGAAAGCACTCTTAGCATAAAAGGATTCAACAGTAGCTTTCATTTAAAATGAACAACAGAATGATTTTTCATACCGATTTTCCTTCTGGGGTGTTATAAGACAACGTACCTAGAATAAAAAAAGTTGGTTCGGGTTTGAGGTCTACCCCATAAGCATGTTTCCAATTCCTTAAGCCTGCTGGCTGAAGGTCAGCAATTTTAAATTGTAGTAAATGCACCCAACATGCCTGTTATGCTAACGTTTGGTTAGTAGTATGGCCTTAAATTCTTCATAACATTTCTAAGTAGGAAGACCATATCATTAACTAATGGTATCTTCTATCCTGACTTAAATAGTCTTATGTCTTATGGCTATTGCCACAAAGGAAGCTGAAAAACACCCCAGTAGATGCAGCCAGTTGCACCTCATTAGGAAATGCAGGTAGGAGTTAGCAAAAGTGGGACACATTGTTTGCACATGTCCAGGGATGTGGTTTGAGAAGTATGAGCAATAATTCAGCGTATGAGCAAGAACTCACTTCACTGAAGCCTTAATTATTTTATCTCATCCTGAAAATCGCCCCCCCTTAATATATAAAGGCTACATAGTATTAATGCAGCTTCTAGGTTAATCAGGTCTACAATTCTTTTACTAGAAAACACGCCAGCATGATCTTACAAGTCTATGAAAGACAGCAAATCATAGAAAGTAATGCATTTTAGACTATTAGATCTTCCCCTCAAGCGATAGCTTGTGACGCAACAGAAATTACCAAACGTTACGGATGTACACTTTCACCTACACTTGGAACGGACCTGATCCCCCTGAATTTTCCAAATACACAAAACACTGACGGCTTTGCACTAAGCAGAAACAGCGATCTGATGAACTCTCGAGGTCTGGCTGGCTTGAAACGGGGCGCCTGCGAGGACCAGTGCTTGTGCTGGAAATCTCACATCTAATGGCAACTCTTCCACTCCAAGCACTCAGCTGATCTTAAAATAAGAACTGAAAGCCCTCCTACCCAGGGCCTACTCTTCACACAACTATCAGCACTCCCCTTCTGCTAAGCCTCTTCACTTCCAGCTGTCTCCTCCTGAAGGTGATTGGATCATAGCTGCTTACAGCAGTGTAGAGTAGCTCATGTTTTAAATAAATAAAACATCTTAGCACATCAAAATACATTCCTCTATTTTAAATTCAAGTATTTTAATGAAGACACTCCTCTTTCAACTACTGCAGTGTCATTTGCCTGGTGGACCAAAATGAAGACGAGTGGTCAGGGCACGTGCATGGAACTCATGCAGACCCTTCTTGCTTCTTTTTTGAGAAGACCTGGGCACTTTGCTGACTTACCTTTTGCTTGGTTTTCCTCATCTATAGGAGTTTTACGCTAAGACAGACACTGAGAGGTAATTAAGTTAAAAATAAACTGAGGCACGCAAACACTATTGGCAACACAGATCGGTGGAGAGATGAGTATTTTTGTTAGTGCTGGAGTTCTGGAAGACACATTCACGTTTTTCTGTGAAGTAGTTCCTTGCGTTGACTGATCCCAGTGAGATGCAAGAGCTAACATTCATGATGAGCTATGCATAAAATGAAATTGTATCTTAAATAATTTGGTACTTTGCTTTGGTTTTAGCTTCTGTGTTTGCCTGTTAACCTTCAGTAATGTTTCTCTTCCTCCTTTTATTTATTTTCATTGTATTTTATATGAACAGCTTACGACACCACTCATTTTACCTTCTCTTCAGAAAAATGGCTTCTCCCTGAATGGATCAAGTTAATAGGAAACACAGATGCTATCAGACAGCACCGGCTAGGTGTTACATCGTGCAGAGCAACTAAGAGATGCAAGGAAACAAAACCTATGACAGAAACCAAAACAGATAATTTTTCTTTATTTCATTAACAGCTAGTCTCTAAAAAGTTTAGATGCAGCCTGAACGTTGTAAATGGGTGAACTGAGCAAACAGCCCTGCAACGATGGTATTTCCACATCCTCCGCGTGGACTTAAAAAGTATTACAACCATGCACCTTGGCAAGAGTATCACGGGGCATAACAAAATCGGAATGGGCTACGTTAGCAGCAGTAACTGTTCTCTAGAGCATAATCAGGCTCTGTCTGCTTTCTCGGGTCTGGAGTGAGTGCCAACATCGCAACTCCTTCTGTACGCTTAAAGGGTCCCCTTAAAAACACATATTACTATTGATATTTTGATAGAAAGTCATTGTCTTTAGAGCAACTGATAAGATTAATATTTTGAGCCAAGCCAGGAGAAATAAAATGAAAGAGGCACTAAAGAACCCAATAAATAGGTTCAGTCTAGAATGGTTGTTATTCTATATAACTAACTGAAGGGAAGAAACATTTGGTGTCAATAAAGCATTTCCTTAGTAAATTACTACTGGCTCCAGTGTAAGACATTTACAGTAAACACCAAAAGTCTGCAAGGCATCTGTTCTATTCGCAGTGGAAGAAGGAACTTTGCTCCATTAATAACTTTAAAAACATGCAATAACTAATTCATGACGGCAGTTCAAATCGTATCAGCAGCCTTCATTATTTGACCAAGCTGAGTTCAGAGATAGAGCAATTTTTTAAAGACCTTGAAAGTTTAGAAGTACGCTTTAAATTATAATAAAGGAACTGTGTTCTTCTTCTTTCTACTAAATATAAAAACGCTGTAGCTTTAAACTACACTCAACCACACTATTTGAAGGAAATATGTAAAATAAGAGTTAAAATGTGTATATAAAATCCTAGATGATCTCAGATTCTGTTTTAGTGAGATTGCATGTTATATAGAGAGGGCATGTGTAATATACATGTATGTATATATAATAAAATACTCGCTGGAATTTTAACATTTGACTTTACTAGAGATTTAGTGGGACTTTGCCTAAGGCAAGTTTTTAATAGCAATAATAAAAAAATACTTAATGGTACTTAGGGTAAATAATGTGTGGTCACTATGTTTAAAAAAAGTAATACCAAACATCTGTGCTACATTTCCACGTGATAAAATTGCCATATTACCTACAGTTCTCCCCAAGTTAGAGAGAAACAAATGTTTATTTAAAATTCTAGAAGAGATGTGATAACAAAGTTAAGAACTTTAGGGCAGGTGTCTTGTGTTTTCTGACAGGAATATATATTTAGGGATCTTCACTGTATTTAATTCTGAACATGAAGAACGCCATGGTGTGACATTATGGCTTCAAGACAGATTTTCAGCTATTAACATACTTACAGGGAGAATACCTGGCCCCAAGAATGTCCTTTTTCTTACGTGTGTGTATTTGCAAAGACTGCTTTGTTCCCTAAAGGATAATTCTTTCCTTATCAAAGCAAATGCTGTATCATTTTGTCTCAGGAAATATCAATAAAATTCAGCTACCTTTGAAAAACATTTTTTAAATATTGGAGTGAGGTTAGTTAATTACAGACACAGGACACAGTCTAACTCACCAATGGAAAGCTGAGCGCAAACTGGGCAGAAGTTCGCAGAAACCATGGAGAAGAGCTCAGCTTCAGTAGGCTGCATCTCCAGAACCGAAGTGGAAACACATGCTCATGCTTTTTGCTGTTCAATGAGAGTTTGATTTGTTCTTTCTTGCTTTGTGAATCAGCGACTAAGGAAACTTTTGTTATAACTATCACTGAGCTGGGAATCTAGCTATCCTCGTGAAATCTTATTGCCTAGATTTTCAAATTCCTTAATACATGGAAAGAATTCTAATCCCATTTTTTGCATAGCTTATTTCCCAACATTTTCATTAATCTTACTGATACTGACATTCTCCGACATTCCTGTAAAAGAGCGCGATTCCAACTTCAGCTCATGTCCTCCTCCTCCTGTACAATAAGCCTCAAATTTTCCATTTTTAAGACTTCAAACACGGAACTTGAAGTAAACTTATGATCACAAGTTTGTGAAACAGAAGTTTAAAGATGCAGTAAACTGTACAATGCAGAAAGTACTATCTTTAAGGGTCAAATTGTTACAACACCAGTCAGTCCAAATCTGTTAAGAATATGAAAACAAAGAACAAATGGGTTGGTTTATTTTCCAGAGTTACTCTGTACACTCTCCACTTGCATGTCTCTTCCCTGTACCTTCTCTGAAGAGACTCCTCTCCACCTAGCTAAGTAAACTTTGAAAATATTTCTAGCTAGACAAAAACAGCTCTGGAATTACAAAGAACGTATATCCTTTACCACTCAATTCCTAGTCTGCTCAGTGCTCAGTGGGGTGCAGGTCAAGGAGATAGATTTGACAGCCACTGGACACATGAGCATGTAGAAGAGGAAGGTGCCCTTAACTGCCAATGTTTCATCACTAGTTGCTTCAGTTTCTCTCACAGCATGTTAATTTAATTCTCTGTTTTGACCAAAATTCCACCCACTAATGATATAAATTGCAAAATCTATTTCTTCTCCTTCTCATCCATTAGCTTGCCAGGCCACCATGTTGAGAGATCCAAAAGACTGCAAACGAAGAGAGATGAAAGAGTCCAGCTTTGGCATTATTTTAAAAAACTAAGAAATGAACAGTGTGTGGTAGAAAGAAATGGTTGCATTAGGGAGAAGTATGTTTGAAAGCTCAGGAAAATACACCTCTGGTCTTCCTTCAGCGGGGATTTCAAATGTAACCCAAAAAACTTCAGATTGAAAGTATTTTTAAATTAAGTACCAACAGCACAGCTTACGGGAGGTCAATCTATACATGCTTTTTAATGTAGTGTTGAGGCTGTAGAAAAATCAGTAGTCTTCAGTTATTTGTTTTCAAATTCAACCTTATTTCCACCACGTTCAGCTTTTTTTCCATAGATACAGCTCTTTCCACTGGATACTACACCAGAATCTCTCCTTGTAAGGGTAAACTGACACACTAGAAATAGCTGTTCATTGAATAACTTAATTTGCTGCTACAACTTGTTTCAGGTGCAGTAGAAGAAAGTCAAATAGCAAAACTATGTAAAAACACAATACTAATTTCTCAGAAATATACTCAACACATGAACTCTATACTCCAACCTGTAAAAATATAGAAAGCAGAATATTTTAGATGAAGTTGTAAAATAACAAATATTAGTTACAGTTATATATAGTTATAAAGTTATAGAAGAATTCACACAATTTGAGTGAATACTAAGCAATTCATTAATTTAATTAATTAAAAATGTATCCAAGTTTCAGCTTACTTTTAAAGTATTATTTAAAAAAAAAAAATCCCAGTAACACTGTAAGGTCATTTACACAGGATGAAAACTTAAAGATGCTAGTTAAAAACATAGAAATAAAAATATCTACCTACTGAGGAGACTGCTGCAGAAGACTCACATAGTAATTCCTGGTTTTTCCATACTGGAAAGCTGCATGGTGCAGAAGGAATACTGCACGCAGTGACAGCAATTCAAACGAGCACTGCAGAATAACAAGGACTTACACCAAGCTACACACGAAGATCAAAAGTTGATCCACTTGGACTTATAACAATCAGATATTCTGTACAGTTTTATCTGTAATTCCCTCAAAGCATGCAGGGAACTTCCCATAACACGACAGCAAAAGATTAAATACCACAGGGCGAGAGCTGGAGACAGGCTTCACCCAAAACCTTGGACTTACAGCAAGGAAACAATTACCCAAAATCTCCAGATCACTGGATAGTTCCTGCCAAGCTGACAGGGACAGATTCCAGACAGCAAAGCCAGTGAATTTTAAAACCTTAGCCAGTTCCGAAGACATATCAGCATGTCATAAGCAAACCCCATTCTGTACTTGCAGTACTTGAAAGACAACTTCTATATTCTCATATCAACTGAGGGAGAAAATTTTTCCTGGCCCCTGAGCATAACCCAGAGGGAACCGTGAAACAAAGTTAATTCAGTGTATACACAGGAGAAACACGGAGAGTCCGTAAGTAGCAATATGACCTCCTTTTGGCATTCCCTGGGCTAATCAATACATGGGATATCCAAGGACTTGACAGCTTACATTTTGTCTGCTTTTCAAGCTCTATTCAGTTATTTTTCTCTCACTATTCTCAATCACTGTGCTAATTAGAAACCTTCTTCAAATTTCTACTGTAAATTTATGTGTCCTGTTGCAACAGGCTAAATACAAACAATTCCATCACAAATAAATACTAGATAGCAAACCAGGCATCCTTGAAACAGACTATGTACTAGTGAGAATAGTACAACTAAAACCAGAAGCTCATCTGCTAGTTTATAGAACTTCTCCCACAGTCCTCCCTCATCACAAACTCAGTAGCCTTCATTCCTTAGGCAACTCTTTTTGGGATTCATTGACTTTCAGACTTCATTAACAGGTGGCATCACTCTGCCAGTGAAAAGATTCGGAATCCACACCTTGACAGGAAAACTTCCCTAAAATGGATCATTGTGCCTTGCAAATTTTCTGCTTTCCAAACTTCACGCTGGCACCAGATACCACTGAGTCCCCGGCATATATTCTAGGTTAGAGAAGACCAGAAAACAAAAAAAGGGGGGGTGGGAGGAGGGGGTGAAATGTCGCAATAAAGCAGCCATAAGCTACTTATAAAATAATTTGTCCATAGCAAAGAAAATATTTTAACATTCTGTGGATGTAAAGTTGTTCTCAATCTCTATAATTCATACTTTTAGTGACATACAGGAGCCAATAATAGTTTTCGACGCTCTTTTACTAATTTTATTCATGCTTTGACCTGTCAGGCAAATTGGTACTTTTCTTAGACTGGAAGTTCTAT
Organism: Coracias cyanogaster; assembly: GCA_033124195.1. Taxonomy (NCBI): domain Eukaryota; kingdom Metazoa; phylum Chordata; class Aves; order Coraciiformes; family Coraciidae; genus Coracias; species Coracias cyanogaster. The sequence continues at coordinate 65,813 of JAVSBS010028864.1, read as the reverse complement.
TAGACTCACCGTTTCCAAGGAAACAGCCCTGTTTATCCTGATCTCCCTTACTGTGGGTAGCTTGTACACAATCTCCCTGCATTTTCACCCTTAGCAGGAGGCGCCAGGGTCTTTCTGAAGAAGACTCACATTGTCTTGTTTGCTTCAGACGAGTCAGATGAAAATGCCAATGGGCTGCTGGGAAGTAAGGGGCAGATGGGCTTGACACCAGGCCAGATTTTCTTTCAATGCTAATCATTCAATCCTCCCAAATCCAGTCCCCAAAACGCATTCACAAGTGCTGTGGGCAGCTGGTGCGAGTGGGTTCGGGATTCAATTAAGGATCTCTCAAAGCACAGTGCAGCCATCACACCTGTGTTTTCATGTGGCAACATTATGTGATATATTTACCTAAAAAGCTGTGCTAACAGACGAAAATACATTAGAAATGCAGATAGGTATGAGTCTTCCTCTATATGGAAGGCAAAACGTTTTAAAACACTAATTTCAAACACAAGGCGTATAAAATCAATGCAAAAGTAGCATGCACTCCTGACTAGTTTATAGCAGCAGAAGGTGCTACTTCCCTCTTCAGTGGTTCTAGCCTTCATTTGCCAAACACCAACTTGTCAAAATAGAATTCAGAAACCATGCAAAGCAACAGTGTCAGAGACAAGAAGCCCCAAATACAATTACCTTCCTTCCATAATTTCTTATCCTTGCTTTCGAATGTCATACAGTCCTGTTGTGTATTTATCAGATATAAAACAAATGCATGTTATCTTTTTCATGAAAAAAATGAAAGCAGCAAAACACTTAAGACACTCTAAAGCATATTTCTAAAATTGCAGCAAGCACTTTGACAGTATCTTTTAAACCAAAGAGTTTTTCATTACCTCTCTAAGATGCATGTTCTCCTTCTCCTTCTGATCTAAAATCACTTCTAAATGATTAACCTGAGATTCAGCCTCTGCCATCCTTCGAGTTCTCTCATTGTCATCTTCCATTCCTTTAGATGGCAACCCTTTGCTTTGCAACATTTCCAGAAGCTTTTTTATGGATTCATCCCTGGCATTTAGTGTTTGCTTTTGTGTTTCAATCCTAAGCTCCATTTCTTCCAGCGTTTTTCTCAACAAGAAGAGCTCTTTAGCTTGTCTGTCATGTTCTGCTTGAAGTCTTCGGAAGTTCTCCTCTGTGAGCTCAATAGTAAAATGCTCAGCCCCTCGGTTTCCACTTTCTTGCTGGAGAAGATGGTTAAGGTCTCTCTGGGTTCTAAGCTCATCTTGAAGTGCCTGGATTGTCATTTGCAGATGCTGCAACAAAGAAAAGGGGGGAAAAAAACCCAAACAATTTAGGATCTGAGTGTAGGATTAATCTTCAAGTAAACCTTCATTGTATGCTGTTACAAAATCCATTAGAATCAAGTGACCTCATGAAATAGCAAACGCATGTGACAATAGTTATATCTTTCAAGTGCTTCTAGGAAACAAAAAAGACAAACACACACACACACACAAAATAAATAGCAAAGAAAGGCAAACCAACAAACCCAAACACTAGGCAGTGACACATCCACTTGTACAGTCGATATGTACCTACAAAGACTCAGTATTCCATGTTTTCTAAATTACTTCATAGACTAAAGGTAATTCCGCCCTTCGCAGTGCTCAACAGTAGTGTTGTTGGTCAAGTCAATCAAAGCACGCACTCTAATTGAAGGGGACTTTGGGAAGGGGCCGGTTGGTTTTGGTTTTGTCTTTTTGCAACTAAAGCTATGAACATGTTTAGTAAACAGGATTACTGCATCTCTAACAAGCAAACAAAAAGCCACGAGAAGCCATACTGAATTTCAGAAAATAAATTGACTGCAAATAGTGGACAAACCTTTGTTCTCCTGGCATCCAAAAACTGAACAGCATGGTAAATGAAAAATGAAGCAAAATCAACATAAACGAAGGTCAAATGCAAGCAAAGGAGATTCAACAGAAAGAACTGAATTCAACAAAAAGTACCTTCAACAGAAAAAAATAATTTTATTGAGTTATACAGAAAGGCACCAACAACTTCACAGTACTCAAGTATAAACCTAAACTATAGACGGACTTTACTCAATAGATGTGACAAAGAAAAACGCGTGCAAAATAATCAGTCCCACAGTGAGTAACATCACGCCCATTTTTATCTTAATATTCTTTTGCGCTTTAAGGTTTTGTCAATTGTCCTACAATATTTCTACTATATCTGAGTACAGGGATCTTTACCTGTTAAAGAGGTAAATCTTGTGCTCTTTATTCAACACAAATCAAAATCAAAAAGGATTTTGCCCATGTGAAGAATGGAACATAGATAACTATTCTAAATTACTATGGTTTATGATGTGTACTTTATTATTATTATTATATTATATTTTTATCTGGTAGTTATTATATAAATCTGGTACTTATTTATATATCTGGTGCTTATTTATCTGGTGCTTATAATATATAAATATTATTATATTATATTTTTATCTGGTACTTGTTTTTCTTCTTACTTGTACCCCTCTATTCACTGCCTATAAAGCATACTGAATTTATGGAAATATGAATTCCTGAAGAGTCGCACAGCCTTTACCGCGAGACAGGAGACTTACACGCATGGCACCAGACTTATCCGCAACGGATATTGTGCGACTCCACATTCTAAAAATAAAACAAACCCCAAACAAACAAAACATCACTTCATTTGACACTGCTGTCAGATTTAGCACAATTACATCTGAAGCTGGCACTTTGTAAGACTAATTTAAACACAATGAAGAATGCAAAGCCTTAAGAAAATAACCTTTTGAAGCCATGTCTTCTGTCGGTTACTGCAAACAGCAAAAAGTACAGCCGCTGGTAGAATTCTGTGCCGTTCAATCCGTTCTACCAATAAACAGCACTGCTCTAATAAATGTCCAGATCCTAATTCTCTGCATATTCGCATATTAGGCACACACTCAGGTAAGACCATACTATGGTTAAGATCATACATAGGCTACTCATTTACCGTCCTGCTTTTATCTAATGGTAACTCTTCTCTTAATCCCGTTATCTTTCTGATTATTTTTATAAATTTAACAACTCCCAACACACTTCCAACTATTTACAAATAACTGTTTTCCCAAAGTCGAGCTGTCTCTGTACACCAAATGCCTCTGCGCCTATCCAATTTTATCTGAGCAAAAGGAAGTTTCTAAAATATTTCACATTTTGTAAGAGAAAAATAAAAGCCAACTTCACCTACACACTGCTAACATACAACCCTTCTGGATGCAAGTGGGAAAGCTAAGAGCGTTGGAACAACACACAAGCAACTAGAAATCAGAGGTCCTACAGCAATTCTGGTTCAGACAAACCAGACAAGTCCCTTTCCCGTTTCACAGCAGCCTGTGTGTGCACGTCTGCGGTTCTACCCAGACCCACGTTTGTCACAAAGCGCTGCAGTAGCTGTGGCTGCTGCTCAGTGACGATGTTCAACCCCCAGCCCCAACCGTGGCATCCCACTGCTGCTCAGACATTAGAGAATCCGTCCGTGGAGACGCTCAAGACTTAGAACCTTCTTTGAACACGATGGACCAGATTTAGACTGGTGCTGGCACGGATCTTTCTGTCTGCGGCTAGCTAAGAAAAGGAAAGAACAAATGTTGTGAGGGTGGAAAGAAAGGGTATAATTAATGGAAGTGGGGGAAGAACGTAGGAGGGCTGTGAGTATCTGTCACGCTGCTGGCACTGCACAGACGTAGAACTTGATGGGATTTTAAAAAACCATGCAAGGTCTATCATCTTCTTCATAATTTCTGTTGAAACAGATCAGATGACCAAAAATATTTCCATGCGGATTTCTCGGTAATAGATGCATAGTTGTCTCAGAATCTTTTCAATCCTTCTCTACAGTCTCCAAGAGGCAAGCCATGGAACTGCACAGGAGGGTCCGTTAATCTTTCTCTGAATTAGCACAGTGCAGGTTTTCAAAATTTGCCCTCTTAACTTGAAACGGAACTATGAAAGGAAGATTAATTAATGGCCCTTCTTGGATCCCAACTCACATTCTACACAAGGAAGTTCCTCTAATCTGTGCCAACTGGCTGTTCCCAAAGGAACTGCCCAGAGAGCACTGTCCTGCCACAGTATGCCTGAGCCCCGCAGAGCAGCCCTCAACTCATCACTGCGGTGAACGGTGGAGGAAAAGAAAATCACAAGGAGACTCACCCGTTTGAAATCGCTAGCCCACCTCCAGAAGTACACACCTTATCATACCTGCACCACCACTCCAGCATCGAAAACAGAGAACATGGTGAAGAATCCAGTCTACTGTCACAGAAAAAACCTGCCTGCTGCTAACATGGAAGAAAGCAACAAAACTTGTGTAAGGTCAAAAAAGAGAAATTACAGCGGGGGCTGTCTTGACCGGGAAAGCCAGCCCAAAGGATCTGGTGGCAGATAGTGGTGGTCTTATGCTATCAAGTGATGGATATTGGAATATACATCCAGCCATATAGGATTCTCTAGTAGTTGTCTGTAATGTAGGGATAATCTAACAAGCTGCTTCCTCAGACAGTAATCACTCAAATTGGGCATGAGAGGCTGCTGAAGGATTCTGAGCATGTTCTTTGATAGCTTCTGCTCTGCATATCTTGGTACAGCACTATGACTAAATGGATCATGCAGTAGATTTGAAAAAAACTATTTCTGTAGCCATCCAAGATGATTTGTTATTTTGGTGCTTTATGCAAAAAAAGCTGTACCTACTCTATTGGACTTGAGTGCTCTTTCTGCAGCTAATGCTTCAATCCACCCTCTCACCCGCCATTGCCCTTTTATTGACTTCTAGTTCCTATCTCTCACAGCTCAATTTTTAGCTCCTGATTCTCTTGCTTCCCTTGCATTCCACACAAAAGGCCAAAACGTATTAGCTTTGTCTTCTGAGACTCTTGCCCACCTTTACAAAAATTGAGAAGCAATGACTACTGTGAACACAGTCTCTGGCCTCTCAATGCCAGACCTTCCATATGATGCGATCGTCAATCAATCTCAGTGAAAAGCAACCAACGGCAAAACCCTGCAAGTTTAGGAGGAATCATCAGAGTCCAGGAAAGAGAGCAGGGCCAGGCACTGCAGAGTGCCGTGGGAGGGGAGGCCCTACCTTACCAGGCAGCTGGCACTAAGGGAATACATAGAGCACATCACAACGGATTCCTGACAAAGACTTCCAGAAGAGCCGGAAATCAAACCCAACGGAAGATTTCAATATGCTCTCTTTTTTTTTTTTCCCTCCCCTTTTATTAATGCACATAACAATGGCAAAGGATTTTGTCAGTGGTCTATGAAAGGCATGTTATTTTTCGTAATTTTCCTGAACTTATCCTTCAAACTATGGATGATTGTTTTTAAGCGGTCTCTGCAGCTAACTTCTGGTGGTATGGGATACCTTAACAAGCAGCCTTGCCTGATCACATTATCTCTATGGTGCATGCAAGAAAAGGAATCAAATGTACTAAAATGTCCTGTGTCTTGGGACATAAATAGAATTTACAGGGCTGGATCAATTGACATAGTCTACTCTCTTGACAGAGGCAAATACATGACGATACAGAAGACTGTGGAAAAATCCTACTGTGTAATTGTACACCGTAGAAAGCTACAACTATAACCAAACACATCTGAACAAGTATAATAGCAAATTATACTATCGACTATACTCTCATTTTTAAAAGTTAAGCTTCATAATATATTCTATAATCTGCCACTGGTTCATTTTAATTCTTTATTGTATGAAGCTTTCTCATTAACTGCATCTAAACCAATTTGTATGTTCACTTTAGTTACACTAATGAAACAAGTATGAGCATTAGACTTGCAAATATTTATAACTAAATATTGCTGAGGACAAAAATGCAAATCTATTTTCTTCTCTAAAGAAAAACCAAAAAGGGAATTGGAGATACTTTCTTCATCACCATAAACTAAGAAATGGATTCTCCCATGCATTTGCTCATCTGTCTAATGTAATCTAAAATTCTGGCATTCAAAAAACAACACTAAGATCAGTTGATAAGAATTTTGCTTGAATAAGACAGGACCAATAGAAAGAGGTGAAAGGAGAAGAAAGATGTAAGTTGTGAGGAAGCACGGGAGATACAGGCCACACACGATGCATTTTCAGCACAAAAAATTCTGAAGGTGCAACAGACGTGAGACAAGTTCTGCATAACACCCTTGGCTGGGAGACCACGCATTTGATAAGGGAAAATTCTTCTTTACTGGCTTTCCTTCATTTTTCTTTCCTTATACTTTCACATTTGGTGCCTTGTCAAATTCTATAAAGATTGCCCTTAATACCATGCTTTGCAAGTTAAATAAGTAATCTTGTCCTGTATATTTAAATCTGCATTTCTTAACACAGACTTTTGGTGGGTTGACCTTGGCTGAAGCTAGGTGCCCATCAAGCCACTCCGTTGCTCCCCTCCTCAGCAGGAGACTTCAATACTATTCAGTCAGCTTCTCTCAATCCTCTTGCAAATATTTTGGTGAAAAACAACTGAGATTGGAAAGACAAAGTATTGTCTAGAAACTTGAGGTCATTGTACAGAAACACATCTCCATTTATAATTGAGGGGTAACTGTAGGGTAAAACATTTTAGTATGGCAAGTTTCATACTAGTTTTGCACCTAATTCTTAAGGCACAATCTGTAAATGTATTTTCTTCCTGATTCCCTGGTTTGCTGTGGGCTGAAAGGTGTCATTTTTCATTTATTGCCTTTGTTCTGCCATTTGCCCTGAGTAGGCCTGCTACCACAGATACAGTTTGTCATTCTGTCAAATAATATTTCTTCATAATAGATAACTGCGGTACCGCAAATCCATCGCTAAAGCGCTGAAGTTCATTTGTTAATCTGGAGCATTTAGGGGTAGAAAAAAAACCTAACTGCACGTCTGAAAGATTGCTCCTTATAATCCTTTCCTTCTTTCTTCCACCACATTTCTCCAGCACAGCCACTGCTTTCTGTGCTGTGTAATTTCATTTCAGGTCTTTCCAATTCACCTTTCCTCTAAAATGCAATGCTTCCTTTTCTTCTCTCTGAAGAAAGCTAGCTGAATACTATTTGTTGAATTATTTATTCATTAGAGGATTTCTGATATTTATCAACCAAAGTCTTATCTCTGTGGAGACAGAACCTTTGACCTCAGCAAACATATCAGGATTTTGAACACCTCTGCTCAGAACGGCCAGATGTTCTGAACCATTTTGACTGTTCCCTCCAATAACGAGCAGGAACATCAGCACTCTTCACCTATGGATGACAGTGCTACTGAAAACCAACGCTCCTGACTACCATCTAAGTCATAAAACTCAATACTCTGGAGTTTCCACAAGCATTTCCTATACTAGGGATTGTACATAATGAAATTATAGTAATTCATATTGCCAGTATAGGATAGCTCCCATGAAATGCTATTAACTGCACTATATCAGTTTACTACTTCTTACTCAGAAAAGATTAGAAATAAAGATGGAATCCTCCAGGCACCGGCAATTATACTGCCTAAGGAGGGGATATAAAGAGATTCTTCCATGATGTCAGTCTTGTGAAACCACCGAGCAAAGAAGCAGAGGTACAAATGGAATTTTCAATAAGAACGACAACCAACCGTTCCCCAGTCTTCAAATCTGTCAACATGTAACTACAGCGTCTGAAAAATTAAAATAGTATTTATCTCAATCTCATCATAACTAGAAGTTTTAAAGTTTTTTTTATTCCATAAAATCAGTTACAAATTTGTGTTATCAATACAGGAATTGGTTAATCAAATATTGGGTGAGGGCGAGGGCAAGTTTTGGTTTTGTGGGGTTGGTCTGGGTTTGGTTTTGGTTTTTTCTTGTTTGTTTGGTTTGGTTTTTTTTTTTTTGGGGGGGGGGGGTGGTTTTGTTTTTGTTTATTTGTTTTTGGGGTTTTTTTTTTTTTAT
>JAVSBS010028864.1:24279-36282 GCA_033124195.1 Coracias cyanogaster | reverse complement strand
ATGAGGAGGAACTTCTTGACTGTGAGGGTTCCAGAGCCCTGGAACGGGCTCCCCAGAGAGGTTGTGGAGTCTCCTTCTCTGGAGACTTTCAAGACCCGTCTGGAAGCATTCCTGTGTGACCTGCCCTAGAATGTACGGTCCTGCTTGGCAGGGGGGTTGGACTTGATGATCTCCAGAGGTCCCTTCCAACCCCTCACAGTCTACGATCACATCAAGAACAGCAATAAGTGTAAACAAACAAAACCCAAAAAATTGTCAGAATTTTTTTCTCTGATCTCTCCAAGAAAATCTCAATACTTCTTAGCAGCTGTCTCTTCCTATGGGCTTTATATCACATTAAACAATGGGGCACTGATTGGCAAATCTGACTACGGCTGTTGAATAAATAAATATTCAACAAAAATAATACAGTACTATTGTTGAAATGCCAATTTTAATTGCAAGACTTCAACGCTTTTCACTTCTTTGTGAAGCAGATGGTAGTTTTGCTGGAAAGTGAAGGGCTCAAGGTAGTTAGATTTGGCACACTGAAAATTGGCACCAGACGTTGAAAATGTTTCATTTCAATTGTGCCACAGAAAAAGGTGAACCTATGAATTAGATCATAATCTGTGAAGTAGAAGCTAAAGTATCATTTAAGTCTCCAGCTGCTTCATCATTATGGAGTCTGAATAGTTTCCTCTTGGGCCAACATATTAAGCATATTTTACGGCATGCTGTAAATGCCCTAAATTAATAAACAACTCCAGTTCTAACTTCTGAGGCACTCTTACCATTTCTTCCCTGTTCTTGCTGCATAACCACCAAAATAACTGCATTTTAATACAAAGTTAAGATATGTGTATATTAAAAAAAAAAAAAGAAAAAAATATTCTCATCAGGAAAGCATTTCTAGGTACCTGTTCAGAGAATACAGTATTATTTACAGGAGGAAAGGGGTTTTAAGACATACACTGATGTGATATATCATACTTCATATTCTGACAGAACTAAAACATATGCTTTTCAGTAGGCTATTTTATAAATTGGACTGTTGGCAAGGAATAGCTTTCCAGATATGTCACTGGCACCACACTAAACTGAAATATTAAAGCTGTTTCCCATGTACTAAAACAAAAATATCAATATGTTTCCTTGCTGTACGGGAAGCCCTTTATAAAGAAACAGCGTATGTGTTTATATATCTTTAAACAGAAAATCCAAAGTCCTACAAAATGCTTTCCATAGAATGACTCAGAACACCAAGAGAAAGGATAGCAATAGAAAAGCTTTTAAAGAGAGACCTATAAACAAAAACTCCAGTAAATATTTGGGCCTTGTACAGATAATTTGCTCAAGGTTTTAGTTTTTCCTAATAAAAGGAGAGACGGGTCACACTTTCTCAGTGAACAAGGCTCCACTAATACACACGATTCAATCAGTTTGCAGCTTTCTCCCTCCTAGTTACTACACTGCTACATTTCCACCATGGTGAAAGGGTAAGTGCTATACAGTATATACTGCATCACTTGTTCCAAACGGATGTTTTACGGGACGGGATTTTGCAAGACCTTAAACCAATTTCAAAGCACAAATTCAACAGCTAAAAGTTAGTGAGATCTGCTCCCAGTTTCCGGAGGCATTTTTCACGATCTCCCTTCAAAGCATTAAGCTTGCACAAATTAATTTTAAACCGAGCATTCTTCTCTATCTCAAGAAAAGGTTTATCAAAACACATTGTTTATGCCAAAAGTGGGCATTGTATGAGTAGCATTCACTCCAGTTGGAGGAATGAAAAGCCACAGCCTGCATACACTGCTGCTTCCTTCCCGTATTTAGGATCAAGATTATGTTCACGTTCCAGAGGTACTCAGAAGTTTCCCGACTATCTGCCATTAGTTTTGGTTTTTGCCCTTTACCAAGGTACAAGCAGTAGTTACAAAAGATGTTTAGAAAACACAAATTGCTCACAATTTTTAGACTAACTCATTTTTAAGAGAACATATTTATAGTTTCATTACTATTTTTAAGCCATAGCCCTCATCTATCAATTCAGTAGTGACAGACGTGGTTTTCCTCAAACATATATGCATTTATGTCAACAACTGCAGTGCACAGTAAGAAGGATATAACTAGTCTCAGGGCATAGTAAGTACAGTTATAGGAGTGCATCTATAATAGAGCACAGTATTCCTAAGAAAACTATTTAATTGCTTAAATTCGTTACAAAGAAGTGTTTCTGTAACCACGTTTTAAACATTTAAGTAAGGTAACTGTTCAAATTGACCGCTGCCAATTTTTTGCGGTAAGATGCTGCCTCCTTTTTGCCATGCCTCCCCGAGATCCAGGCAAAATCCAGTCCTTCCACCGACACCACCTTCACAAATGACACAAGCCCTCAGGCGACACTCAGCTGTGGGCAAAAGGCCAGCGTAGACAGCCTCCAGGAACACAGCAAGGGCAGCAGCTGTACACCCGGGGCTCTCACGCAGAGTTCCCGTGCCAGTGCCATGTCTCTCGGTGAGGAGAGACACCAGCAGAAGCAGCCAAACAGGCACGCGCTCCAGCAGCACCGCAAAGCTGGCAGCTGAAAGGCGACAAAAGTTTGGGTGATACAATTTCTTAGTGACCTCACCCAAGAGGAACTAGTTGGGACCATGGGATTTGACCCATCAACTATACACCTCTCTTCACCTAATGAAACGTCTGAATGAACGTTCCAACAGCACTCTAATATGTCAGAAGAAGCCAGTTATGTATTTTTTAAAAATAATGAAAAATGCATTAACGTTTTGTAAAAAGAAAGCTAAATTAGTATGTGAGATATAAAGCGAGATTTACAGAAACATTCCCTATTTCATGATATAGAGGAAATTACTCTAGGGATTAATTTAACAACCATTTTTCTAATACAGCCATGAAATTGTTTTATGAATCACTGTTCTCACCTGGGCTCAAGCAATTAAGTACTCAAGACAGAACAGTAGGTGTGTTAATGCTAATGAATATTGCCCTCAGGTGAGCAGACTTTGCTTGTGCCTTTAGTCCACCTGAAGCTGGCATTCATCAAGACAACCACACTTTTGTGGCATCTCTCTGGAAGCACAAACCAGGCATTTAGGATCAGGTTTCTCCTCTCAGTGTGTGCCCTTCACCAGCTCTCCCTGCACCGGCACTGAGGTCAAATGCGGTGCCATGTTCGCCTGGAAGCAGCTGCGGCACTTCGCATCTAATCCACAACATTTAAAAGTCATTAACAACATGATTTGAGTTAATATCTTAAGGAATCTCAATACTTAACTGATTTGTCAAAATGACAGATTTGGTAAAATCTGAAAACTGATGTATACGGCCCTTAAGAAAAAACTAAGAGCTAAGGAAAACTTCTTTGCATTTGTACCAAACCCTAAAAAAAAGTAGTTCTGGCTGTTTCTGTAGACCAGCTACACTTTGCCTCCCTTCAAATGCCTTATCGAATTGCCACATTGACAAAACACTGACAGAGATTTTAAAAAAAGGGTTTGTGTGATTATCGTAGTATTTCAGCCTCTGCCGTGAGATAAGCCAAGAAATTTCTCTATTTCAAACACTGTGGAAAAAAAATTTACTCTGCCCACAAGTTTTTGGTGTTTTGGGGGGGGTTGGGGTTTTTTTGGTTGGTTGATTGGTTGGGGTTTCTTTTTTAATAAAAAAACATTTCAATTGGGCTTCGGAAATAGTTTTATGTTTCCCAGCTATGCTATTGATTAACGTATAATATACATAAAGCTAGACAGTTTCTTTTAGTCACGTTGTTTTAAATTGGCTATGTTCGTTTATTCTTATCGTGTATAAAACCAACCAACAACAAATCACCCAGATTGTTAGCTTCTGCATTGAAGGAAGCAGTAGTCAGTCTTCAAGCCACTTTTGTGCGACGAGATATTTTTAGTCTCACAAAGAAAGATCCTGGAATTGCCAAAGGCTGCCAACCATCTAATGGAAGCAAAGAGCATTCGAGATCTGAGAGGCAGAACAGCCAATGTAAAACTGGATTTCAGCACACAGACATCTGAAAAGTGCTTCCATACTCCTCTGATATTCTGAGAAGTGACAAAACACTTGTCTTATTTTGGTCCGTTTCATTGCAAATAATGATTCGTCATTTGTGTTACTACCGTACTTACTGATGTGCTGTTAGTAACGTTTCAGCTTACAAAAGGCAGTGGCTCGCCATCAAGAGAAACAGATAAGCTGTAAGGGATGTGAGAAGTAGCTGCTGGTTTAGCACATTGGGTATTTCAGACCTGTTGGGCATTTCTTTATTGATATTGATGGAATTCTATTATCAAGAGGAAAGCCAGTTGTGCTCAGGCATAACTAAAAGTTGGTCAAAAATCTGATGAAGATTTAAGTAAAACACTCCTTTCCTACCAGCATTTTGACAATGTCAACAGGTGGTCTGTTCTTACCACCGTTTTAACATTGCTGTTTCAGCATCCGAAGAGAAAGCTCTTCTGTCGGAAAAGTTCCCAATTTTGTTTCATGAATTTCCATTAGAAATGAGTGGCCACAATAAGTTAATATTTCAACTACGTGTTTTAAATCCTATCGTTTCTTGTGCCAACACTGCTAAACACAGCGGTCAGCATCCTAGGCAACAATCAGTTCCTGCAGCCGTGGAAACTGGACACCCCTAGGTTTGCAGCCTCACTGGAAAGGGAGGAGTTGCACACATCTGGTAGCTGTGCCCTGCCGAGCTGCAAGATTTCGTAAGAAAACATTTGTGATAAAAGGTACGCTGCAGCTTTAATCCTCGAAGAGAAATGGGCAGAGAATCCCCTCTCCTTTCACATTCCTGTTGGCTTTGAACACTGGAGTCCTAAGGGCCCTATCAGGCATATATGGAAACAGCAAAAATACTGCGAGACATTTTTTGTCACCGTTTATAATCGGTCATGTGGTTAAAAATTCACTCTGCTACCCAGGCGAATCTGACCTGTATCTGTCAAGATTATACAGTGTAATAGGATATTCCATACTAATTATTGAGATAACAGGTATGCTTTTCATATTGGTGGGAAAGACACTATTCTATTAAGATATCGGGGGAAAACCCAATTATTTTATTGGGTAAGTCACTAATAAAGCTGTTAAAGGGAAACAGGAGATATCTACAAGTCATTAGAGAAAATACAGTTGCCACTGTGCGACCAAGAATTCAAATTTTACAGGACCAGAAAGAACATAAAAGGAACTGTAACTAATCGATTGCAGAGGTATTCTGTCAAAAATCGGATGGGAATTCCTGGTCCATCAATAGCTATTATGGACTCTAACATAAACAAAGGAAAAAAACAGACAGAAAAGCGTTGGGTGCCTAAAATTAGAAAGACCTATAAATTATTGTGCTAACCTAGATTTCTCGGTAGATTTTGGTTTCTGTCACATATCCTACAGATATGCTGCATTTCTATTTGTCAAATAGTATCTCATTTAAAAGAGAAGATATGGACAAGGTTCTCTTAAGTTATTAAAAAACAAATATGATTTTGGGATTGCATTTTCTTAACATTACTTTTAAGTATATTTAATTCTTGATCCCTGAAAAAATCAGGTACAAGGTGTAAGAATAAAGCCAGCATAATTTGAATGTGGCTGAGGTTACAACATGTACCAAGATGCAACTACAGATCAAATACCAATAGTTGCCAAGGATATTGAACATTCGGAGGCTTAAGTAACTAAAAGCATAAATAAACTCTGTTTTTTAAAACGCAAGTGATGCTAAACTAAAATAGTGAACTATAAATGGTCCCCTAGAAGTAAAGGATCAAAGAGAACGAAACATTTCCTAAAATGCATATCATTTGATGTAGCTAAACAGTACAGACAGCATGGAACTCCTTGCCTGAGCAGCAGCTAAACAGTAATATGCATTTTAAGGGCATTAAATACTTTTTTTCATATGAAAAGGCAGGTCTGACAATGATTGAAGACATTAAAAATCAAATTAGTGATTCTCTGGTTGTTAATTACTTTACCAGCTATTTATTACGCACTTTTAAATTCAAATTCTCCTAGTGCTTCTGTTAACAGACATTTTATTTAATGAAACAGTACGACAGTTATTTTTTGCAAGGTAGTTTCTCTTTTTAACTTATTGGCCCAAAGTTATGAAGGGAGAAAAATCTACTCATTCAACATTAAGTGTTTTTCTATTAAAATTAAAAATGAACTAAAACCTAAATATGCTTTTGAGGCTGCAGGAAAAATTAATCTATTTGTCTGTTCTGTGCTCCTTGCATAGAAGGAAAGGGACAGCCCATCACTCAGAGCAAATCCACAAGTGTTCTGAAGTCAACCTGGTTCATTAAATTTAAACGGTAACTTGGGAAAAGTGACAGACGTAGCTTATCAAGCACAGTATCCATCAATGCGTCCATGGGCTGTCTAGGCAGAAGATTAAACGAAGGTCAAATGACATCTAGGCTGAAATTAATATTTAGACTATAGCTCTGATGCCAAACGGGGCATGTGTTCTATGGAGTACAGAGACTTACCTAACAGCCAGACTTCCTTACCTATTCAGAACTGATCCAGCGATTCCAATTAGTGTGATTCCTCAACAGAATCTTTTCCCCTGGGAAAGAAATTTCCCTCCTCCCTGGGAGAGAAATGGTTGGGCTGTTTGTCTCAATCTCTGTTTTTCCTCTACCAGATTGCAGCAGTGGTCACCACCTTTCCTTAATTTTATTACTGGTTCAGAATTGCCATTAAGGATAACTTAAAAAAAAATAATAATGGATTGAGTTCACTAGCAAGCGCACAAAGTTGACAACCAGAACTGACAGACACTGTAGTATAAGAGGGGCCTGAAGGTGCATCCTCCTACAATTTCACTTTGAAGGCACTGCATTATTCTACCAAATGATTCCAGATCATCAGCTACAACTGAAAAAAAATCGAAATAAAATGAATAGTGTGGAATCAGATACATCATTTCTTGTATTCCTTTATGCACAATCACTGTTCAGTTTTGACCTTTTAAAATACAGGATAATATTAGTAATAGATTAATGGGAATATTTGTTTAGTAAAATTTATACTGGTCTTAAAGGTCAGATCTGGGTTCAATTTTGCTGATATTTAATCAGGAAATCCCTTATGGCACATGCAACTGAAACAGTGGGACTCACAGTCTAACGGATGTAAAGCTGATGTGGCATTTCACACGAGAAAAATCAAAGTCTCGGTCACCAAGTATAAAATTACTTTTCTGTGATTGATGAAAGCAAATTAAGTGATTTGATGGCAGAGATCCATACGCAAAAGTAACGCAGAAATGATTTGTATGCTTAGAAGCTGTGAAACCTTTGACGACAGAGTTTCTGAACTGCAAGATTTGCACTAGATCCAATAGGCTAAAACCAGAAATTCAGGCAGGATATCCAACTGCCCAAACACAACACAGCAGGAACTTCTTCAGCTGCTGTACAGGGTTTTTTGTTTGGTTTTTTTTTTTTTTTTTTTTTTTAAACAACCATGTTACCAAATAATTGCTTGTTCCAGTTAAATTGTTACTGCAGCACAGCACTCCACGTACTTCCTCAGAGCACCGTTACATGGGAAAACAGAAGGAGAAATGTCTGGGGAACTGGAAACCTCGTGGGTTCTCATTGCTCCTCGCACCTAAGCTTTTTATCCTCCCCGATGACTGACGCCTGGTGCCGTTCTTCTCCCACACAGTGAAACAGAAGGAAACATTGCTTTTGATGACCATGCTATTCAAAGCATCAACGAAGAAGAAACAGTTAATCTTTCGGTGTTTAAATGCTTGAGTTTGTCAATCTGGGACAAACAGGTGAGTAGTCCTGCTCTAAAGTGCAGAATTACCACCTCAATACATTGCAGACTTTTCATCTAGGATTCAAAGAAAACGCATAGTCACAGCTGAACGGCACAACAGAAAAGGGCAGGATAATACTGAATGTGTGAGATATGTAAATGGTATAAATAAGGAGTTTATACAAATTGACTCACTCTTGATCATACAATTTTCCCAGTAGCCTTTTGTGAGCTGAATTAAAAACAAGAACAGCAGCAAACCCAGTCGTGTGCTTTCCAGAATTTTCTACCATCTGGTAAAAACGAATTAAGTGGCAAGATAAGATGAAGAGGATACATACTTCATAACAAAATATATTTACTAGGTTTTTTTTTTGCATTAAAGGCTGTTTATTTCTGCACATTTTAGAATTCCTCATCTGTTAGGATAATTATTAAGAATAGAAGATTACTTAGTTCCAGAAAAAAAAGCATGCAAGGAAAAGAAGCCTTCAAAGCTGAATTAAATTTGTTGTAGACACTATTAAACCAGGATTAAAAAGAAAACAAGAAAAATCACCCAAACATTCCCATGGTATTAGGGAAAGAGTGATCCTAATCAAGACACTGAAAAAAACGCCAACCCTTCAGATTATATCACGATAGAATTAAAAATACATATATGTTTATGGGCATTTGAACATAAAAGGGTTCAGGGCAAACACCAAAGATGACACCAGAGCTAAGATGCACAACGGACCTGCCCAAGACAATGTCATTCAATGGCAAATGGCAGCATTCGCTGCAGTTGCAAGAATATCAGTGTTCACCGTTTTCTCGCGATGCACGTACGCAAGCACAAAATACTCAGGTAAACTAAATATTATTCTCTGTAACCTTTGAGTTAAGTCTGAAACAAAGACTGCAGTATAGTACAGATATTCCAGCCTTCCTTCAAGAAACTTAAGTGTCAAAGGCAGTCAAGCCTCTGCAGCAGCGAGGCTCAGCTGCAGAACCTGAGCTGCTGTCAGAATTTGAGCCCCTACCTTCATCTCCTGCTCTTGGCCACTCAAGTCTCTACCTGCTCTACACCAGCACACGGAGAGATGTGAGCAGTCAGGAAGCGATCCAGCCGAAAATTAGCCCAGGGGAAAAAACCTGAGTATTTTGTCTCTCATGTAGCAGATGATGCTGACGTACAGATTCTAAGGATTTGTTGGGAAAAGCAGCAGGAGAAGAATGTGAGAGACTGCTGACCGGCACAAAACCAGAGTAATTTTGCAAGTGTTCGTGACCCCTCCCACTCAGATCCCAGGTCCTGCAGAAAAATAATGAGATGGCAAAGGTCAGGCAACTTTGAACCACACGCATTTGTCAACGCAGGTAAACTTCCAAGTTTGGGTATTAAACAGTGCGGAAATACAGTCACGACACACACAAGGAGTAGAATTTTAAATAAATGAAACTTAACTGAAACATTCTCTAAATAAAGCTCTACAAGCTGCACCACCCATTCCTCATGGATGTCCAAAAGGTAACACATGCTCTGAAAGCTATTAAGCATAAACCTTCCTAGAATGTAAAGCGGGAAATTCCACACACGGTGGGACTTCTTTCAAAAGGCAATGTATAACCATGGCGAGTTTCAGAAACGTTCCATTATCCAGCACCCGAAGGAGGACTCAAAAAGTAACCCTGACAGAATGCCATACTCCAAACCTGGCGGGGACACGCAGCGAATGCAGAGAAAGATTGTGGGGGGGAGCCGGGGGTAAACACACCCCCGGGGAAGCTGTGGCCAATTTAGTGGCAAAGATTACTAAATTCAAGAGAGTTATTCGCTCCTGCGATAGGCAATCCAATTTGAAGCAGTTATCTTCTGTAACATAGACCAACCGCTTCGGAATGCTAGTTTCTTTGCTACCTCAACTGACAGATATTCTGGGAATAAATTCAAGTAGCAAATCTTGCAGCTGATGGCTTTTACAAGTGAGCCTCTGGCACCCGAGGAATACACATTCTGTGTCAGGAACACTACACACCTCAAAGGGCAAATGACAGATAGTCAGAAGCTGACTAACTACCACCCAGGCAACAATTAAGAAGAAATTGAATCAGTGACCAACAGGTTAAATCAGCAACATAACATCCCCCTCACCCCAACACAACCATCTGAAATGAGAAAGGTTAGGAAGTGTCATGCAAATTTATCTTTAAATTATAGAGATATGTGAAATAAATACAAATAATGCTTTGCAGCACAGCCAAAAGGGTTGTGTGTTTTTCAGAAACAGCCTACAGGTTGGAGTTCCCTGTTACAGGCTAATAGAACATGGCATTATCAGCTGCCTGGTAGATAAATTGGGGACAACCCGCAGAAAATTCTAGATGAAAGGACCAAAATGAGGGGAAATGTCTGAAATACTACAGACTAAAAATGTATAATAAGAAAGAAATTACTTTCGGCTTTAGTACTTTCTCCCCTTTCTCCCTCCCACTCCAGATGATGGAAAATTCTGGAGAGTCATTTCCAGCTTTTTTTTTTTTTTTTTTTGGCAGATTAACTGTAAAGCCTCAAGGTTTAAAGGCAGGAAGGAAATCAGTTTACAGAAGTTACCAGAGAAATCTTAGGTTGGTTTTTTTTTTTAAACACCCCATATACTTCAGGCTCCATCACAATCGGTGGAAAGGAATTTCACCAAGGATAATGTTTGACGTGTTACCTGTGATACCTATGAGAAACTCTATTATTCATGACATTAAATGTTTAGTTCTTCAGGAGCCTTTATTTATGCTTCGCAAGTCTTACTTTCAAAAGAAGTTCCAGCATTATCAAATTGTTTACTGTTTACGTGATGTATCCACTACCTCCCAGTTCTAAGGGAACTCAAAATGGTTTCTATACAACACACTTACCCCTTTCCCCACCTCTTTTGTGTCATTTTGACAGCATAAAGTACCCTGCTGCCCTGGACTGATCCCTAATTTAAGGTAGAAGGCAGCAAAAAGCAGCAGCTGCCATGCTCGAGGTGTGGCTTACCACTACGTACTGAAGGAACACCTTCAAGCAGTGCTACAAGCCTAAAGCAAGGATAACTTACAGGTAGTTTTATTCCAACCTATTTCCTGCTAGATCTCCATCTTTTGAGGTGGCCATCTCTGGCTTCTGTACAAAGGGTTCTACCCCCACAGCCACACAACAGTCACCATCGAACAGCAGAATTGTGCTTCAACGCACAGCAGAATAGGAAACACAGAATTCCGTATCCATCGGAAGCTGCAAGTGAAATCTAACAAAGAGGATGAAATTACTAAATTCAGCTAAAGAAACAACTAAGAAACCTCAAGCCTTCCAGGAAACTCCTCACGCAGTACTTCAGTTCCGTGCAGCAGATCACCACCATTACAGGACAAAAACCCCACACCAGAAGCAGCAGCATTTTTGGTAGTACCTCGGGGATGTACCAAACTAAGGATATGAATATGCTAGCTAAGGATATTAATATGCTTACGTTCAAAGCCGATGAGATCAGAGTTCTGAGTCATACAGCACTACACCATTCCAAACACCTTTTCTTGGAAAGCCATTTCTGCTACAGAGTCCATCCGTCTTTGTTTTAAACACAACTAGTCTTCTTTACGGTTCTTTATAAAGAACACTCACTGACGTTCATTATTTGACACTCATTATAAAAGACTTCAAGATGCGATTGAAGTAACTTCCCGTTGTCTTGTTTGGTTGGGGTTTTTTTAATGCTAGCACTTTGGCACTGGCATAACTGGGAATTACCTATATCCTGTATTAAAAAAAATTTTCAAAAGTCACCCAAAAAAAGGCCGTTCAACAACTTTTCATTTCTAACATGAAGAATAAAGTACCTTTAGTTTTACACATCCTAGAGACAACAACTCACGTTCCTTATCTATTTCAAATACTGTGAAGAACAGGACATAAAAATCAGTTTACTTTCCTCAAGTCTCTTTATATCTCAAAAACACAAAAAAGCTTCTTCTCTCCAAGTGACCATTAATATGTGACACAATTTTCATACAGCTTAAACTACTAGTTTCTACTATACAATGTGTATTATTATCTAAACCAGAACACCACAAAAAAAACCCCCTTCACTCAAAACTAAAAAAGGTCTTTGACACTTACAGGGACAGATTCCCCTTATTCTTTTTCTACGTCAGTACTTACCAAGCTTTTTCAGATTT
>JAVSBS010028863.1:0-18173 GCA_033124195.1 Coracias cyanogaster | reverse complement strand
GCTCCTCACCACACTCCTGCTCTAGACCCTTCCCCAGCTTCCTTGCACTTCTCTGGCCACGCTCCAGCCCCTCAAGGACCTTCTTGGAGTAAAGGGCCCAAAACCGAAGAGAAACCTTGGTCCTATCCGCTCCCCAGCCCAAGCTGCTTCTCTCCATATCCCACAGGGACATCCTGCCAGCTGTGGGGTGATGGCAGGGGGGCTGTGGGTCGCCCAGCACTGGGGACTGGATGCCTGGTGGCCTCGCCAGCTGGTGTGAGGAGCAGCACAGGCGCACAAGCCCAGGACCGCTGGCTCTGCTCACCCCACCACATCCCTGCACCATCACCTAGCTCAGCTTTTTTCAAACAAGTGGTTCTCCAGGCTCTGAACAAGGCTGCAAACCAAAGCCACCCAGGGAGGAAGACTATGGGGGATGAGGGCTGCTTGCTGCAAACCCACACCATCCAGGCACCCAGGCGAGAGCCGCGCTGGGTGACAACACCGGAGGTGACTATTGCTGTGATGGGTGCTGAGCACAGCAGCATGAAAAGCCTCATCTCTGCCGGGAAACGTCCCCGCTCCCCCGCCGCAGCGCTGCCGGATGGGGTCTGCCTGCACGCCTGGCCCCGGCATCCCACCGCGCCATGGGGCAGCTTGACTTTCAGGCCCAAAGAGTTTTGATTTCTGGCTCTCATGAGCTGCTCCAGCAGCAGCCCCAGCACCGCGGCAGTGGCAGAAGCTGCTGCGTGGTGTTGGCATCGCCAGCGGGTATTTCTATCTTCCCGCTTCTACATCTTCTCTCCCTTCTCCTGCTCTTCTCAGCTCGTGATAAACCTATTTTGCAAGGGCAAAGAAGATCAAATCCCCCCCTCCCCGGGCTCGCTGCTGCCCCACGTTCTTTTAATTCTCTTTGCTGTATTTAATATATAATCTTACCCAACACACAATGAACCGCCACGAGCTGCCTTCACCGGGCAGAGTTAAAAAATAATTACTCGGGCCAGCAGATTTTGGCCCGGGCTGGTGGGTGCTCGCAGGGCTCTTCCAGGCGGCTTTAATGATGAGCCACATTATCTTGTTTCTCTCTGATAAGACACCCGGGGGGGGTACGTGGGGGGAGGCTGCCCGGCCTCTGCAGCCACCAGACTGCATCTTTTATAACGGTCACATGCCTCGAGCAGGCCTGGGTGGTAATGGAGCATTAAATTATGGAGAGGCAGAATTTCAAATATTTCAGATCCATCTCCCAATTTGCATTCTTCAGCTGAAGGGCTGCAAGCAGGAGCGGGACAAGAAGGCAGGGAAAGGAGCTTCCCTCCGGTACAACGTTCCCAGAAGTAGCTTTCACCTTGAAAAACAGCAGGTTTGAGCTAAAAGCAGCTGCGGAGCCAGCTGGGGTCCAAGGTGCTGGCGGGTGCTCGGGGGTGATGGTGACGGGGCTGTTTCAGCAGTGTCCCCAACACCATCCTCCACGGCAACCATGTGCTCCTGCGCGCTTCTACAAATGCTTTATGGAGGCAGGTCCAGCCACTGCATCCCCGTCCCTTATAAATATTTTCTACTGACCCATCCAAGCAGTCAGGGAGTTTCTGCTGCGAGCCAGGACCCCACACGGTCCCCAGCACCTCCCCAGCCTCCCTCCTCGCCAGCGCCAAGCTGGTGGGACTGGGCAGACCAAGGACCCTTGTTTGGGGCTGGAGCGGTTCCAGCTTGGGACAAGTGGTCCTGGAGCAGGTGGACATGGAGTGGGAGGAAGGGAGGGAGGGAGGGCTTCCAAGCAGCAGAAAAATTTCCAAAAGTTGATGCCTTGGACGCTGCCAACTTTCCTCGTGCCGGAGGAGCCCACGCACTTCTCAGCTGTGCAGGAGCAGCACATGAGGAGGTCCCTGGGGTAACAGCCAGGCCAGTGATAGCTCTGCCCAAGGGAGCGGCTTTCACTCCTGAAGTTACTCCCCAAAAGGCGCAGGATGGGGAAAAGGCACGGAGATATTTTCCAGCAGAACTGTCACAAGCCGCGCTAATTTATTTCCCTTCTGCATGTTCTTCCCTGGGTTAAAACGGGGTGGAAATCCGTGATGCAGCGCGCAAAACTTTTGAGTGGCCTAAATCTTCCTCCCCGCAGCGCGATGAAACCAAAACCTCCACAAAGCTGGGGAAAAACGAAGCAGCAGATCCTAGGAAAGCCCAGTCTCAGCTGGTCAGGGGTGGCCTCGATGCTGCAAGGGACCCCCCAGCCGGGGAACGCCCGACCCCGCGGCCGCCGTCTTTCTGGGCTCTCCCTCCTGCCAAGCACAGCTCTTCCACCAGCCCCGCTGCCAGCCCGGGCTGCTGTCAGGCACACAAAAAGAAGCCGCTTTGACCCATCAGTATTTTCTAGCCGAGGGGAGAAAAAAAAAAAAAAAGGCAATATTTCATCACTACTCCCCAGTTTGTAGCGATGCTCCGTTCAGCAGCGCGGCTGCGGGAGAGAACAAAAGAGGCCGGGCGGCTTTCTCCGCGGCATCGCAGGCTGTAGGTAGCAACTGCCCTGCCTGTGAGTGCATTCTTTTTTAAAAAAATAAATATGGGGTTTTTTTAAGGAAAATAAGCAGCGTGCATTTTATTACCGTGGCTGGGAACTTCCAGGGTGTAAAAGCAGAGCAGAGCTGTGCTGACAGCGCGTCCCTACCATCGGCCGCGGCCGTCTGGTAAAGGTTGTCGCTCTGGCAATAAAAGATTTTCTGATTTCTGCAATTACACGTGTGCGGACAAAGCTGGCCCAGCACAAAACCGTCCTAAGTGTTTACAGTGGGATCAAGCCGGAGTGAGAAGAAACGGCGGCTCGCGGCGGGCAGACAAAGCAGGACTCGTGCGGGATGGGGCAAGCAGCCATGGGCCATGGGCTGACAGCCCCAAGGGTCCCCGACCCACCCTGATCTACCAGATTTGCAATGAGGGATCCCCAGAAGCGGAGCCAGCAGCACTGCTGGGATGCCAGCATCACCCCCAAATCCTGCAAAGTTTGTTCAGTTTTGCTCTATGGTGGGATCCTCAAGCAGCCCTGGCTGCATGGGGACAGCAGAGGTGACCCAGCTTCCCTGGCAGTGAGCAAAGCATCCCTGTGGTCTCAGGGATCCATCCCTGGATCCCCAGGGATCTGCTCCACCACCCTACCCGCTCGCCAGCAAACTTCTAACCACTGCAGCACCAGCTCCCTGCGGTCGCCAAGGATGCTCCATCCACGGGACGCAGCTCGGACCTGCACCCCAACAGCGCTGGGAGCAGCAGGCACACAGCCCCCCCCCCAGCTACCCCCCAAAACCAGCCCTAAACCTGGGATAAACTCACCTTCTACCAGATCCACCCCTCTCCCTGTCCCCCAACCTGCACAAGGGCCTCTCGGCCCCAGCAAGTCTCGCTCCCAGCAAGGACGGGCAGCGAGAGCTGCTGGAGCCCACCGGCAAGTAGCGCATGTAAAAATAAACCCACTGAAAGAGTAGATTGACTGTGCTTCTGCGTTCCCTCTGCAGAGAGAAAAACCCTTCTGCTGCGTCCCGCCAGCGAAATTAAAACCTCTCCAGCACATAACAAGTTTACGACCTGCTCCATCTCCCCTCCATCCCAGCGTGCCAGGGCACAGCTCTCCCGGCACCCCCCTGGAAAATGGGCATTTCGGCAGGGAGACAAAAAGTCCAGCTATTCCCCCCAGGGGAGACATCTTGCACCCTGCCTGGAACAAACTTTGCTGGTCGGAAGAACTTTCCGAGGGTGTGGGGGGGGCTGGTTTGGGTGCTCCGATTTGGCAGGGGTAAAAAAAAAAAGCACCGAAGGCTGGCGGAGGAGGAGAGCTCGACCGCACGAAGAGCTTCGCGTCGGAGGGGGAAAGGGATTTTTTTGAAATTTAGGATCTCTGCTCCTACCTATTTCCTTGATCCAAAGGGATTTCACCTCCTGGGGGAGATGCCAAGAGAGAGCCCCCAGCCCCAGCAGCGGCTCTGCCAGGAGGGAGGGGAACAAATAAACAGCACGAAGGGAGATGCTGGTAAAAATGTGTCACTCGCAAATGGTTTAGAAAACTGTCTTTAGCCTGCCCACGTTTGTCAAAGGACAGCGGCTATTTTTAACACAAAGCCTCTGAAATCACAAGCTTTCAAAAAAAAAAAAAAAAAAGTACTGTATCAGTGTCAACAGAATGGATTCTGTACCAAATTAAATTGAACTAAAAGGAAATTGCATGAATTACAAACACGAGTTATTGGCTCAATAGGAGAGTAACCGAGTGATATTATCTGGTCTGTGCTGTAGAGAAAATCACATTAGCTGAGCTAATGGTCCTTTTTCACTCCTAAAATCTATTACTCCAGATTTGCTTTGGAAGTCAAGTGTTTTCCATGCTGAAGGTACCTCGCAAGATGTAACAGAGACTCAAGCAATATGCGGCCACAGTCTGTAATTTTTCCTGGGCAGCATCCCTCACTGGCACCGAAACCCTGCGTGAAACGCTGGAAATCATTAGGCGGAGGTGGAAGGAAGCAAAAGCTTTGGATTTATCTGCGCGTTTCGTGCTCCCTGGGCAATTCATCTCCCCAGTAACTTTGCCGGTGTCTGACTGCGGGGGTCCCTGGGGGGTGAGCACCCAGCTCCACGCTCCATCACCCACCTTGCTGCTCTCTGAGCCATGGTTTAACAGCATCCATGGGGCAAAATCCCCCAGATCCCCCCGTTGGCTGCACCCACAGCCCCGTGGGGCTGCCAGATGGCTGCGGGACCCTCCAGCACAAGCTTTAGTGCTGGGTGGGCTCCGCTGAGCGGCAGCTTCAGCCCCCAGACACCCAGATTTGCTCAGGACGGGTCAGAAATGGGACTCCAAGGTGCAAGCAGGACCTGCCATGGCTGCTGGAGAAGACAGAAGCTCAGTGACAACGTTCACCCGCTCTTAGGTCCCAGCAAGAGGCAGAGTTTAGCGCTGAGCCCAGTCCCAAACCCACTCTCTGGTCGTGAGTTATCACGACACTGTCACCACAGCTGGCAGAAGAACGTCAGCCCCTCTTGGACAAGCCAAACACCCACGCGTGGCACCCAGGGCAAGTTTTCCTGCCCGCATCCCGCGCCTGCTTCCCGGCGACGCTGCGGGGACGCAGGGCTGGCTGGAGCGATGCTGTCACACCAGACAGCCAAATATCACCTCTTCCCACCGAGCTGCGTCTTGAAAAGGCGGTGGGAGATGCACGACAGGGTAGGGGTGTCCCATCTGTCCCACGGTGCGACGGGGGTCAAGGGATGGGGACAGGGGATAGGGATGGGGATGAGGGATGGGGATCCCAGCCCCAAGGGATGGGGATGCAGGATGGGGATGAGGGATGGGGATCCCAGCCCCGAGGGATGGGGATGCAGGATGGGGATGGCGGAAGGGGACCCCAACCCTTGAGCACCACAGAGTTATGGACCCCCCCCAAACAGCCCCAAACCCTGCGGACACGCGTGTGCCACGGGCCGGTGCCTGGCTGTGCTGGCCTGCTGTCTGTCTGTGCCTGCACAGCGTGTCTGTCTGTCCGTGCCGTGACCCCCGCATGCCGTGTCTGGGGGGGCTGCCAGCCTATACCCCGCTGCCCCCTGTGTCCCTACCCCAGCGCACGCAGTGGGGCCGGGGCTGTGTCCCCAGGACAGGGACAAATCCTTCCTGGAGCCCCTGGTGACCAGCGAGAAGCGGCGAGAAACCTTCCCGGGGTGGGTGCCACGGGGGTCCCGGGGAGGGGGCTTCAGTGGGGGCACCCCTTGGTAGCCAGGTCAAGGGTCCCGGGGGCGAGGGGGGAGGATGAGGATGTCGCCCATAGCCTTTGCATGCCGGCCCTGTGCCCCCGGGGGATGCCCGTGGCTTAACCCCTTGCCTGCCGGGCTCTGCCTCGCCGGCTCAGGGAGTGGGGGGGGCTCTCGGAGGAGAGTTTGCGGCCCCGAACTTTGCAGCGGGGACGGAGCTGTGCGAGGAGAAGGACCCTGCATCCCTCCCTTCTCATTTTTCCCTTCTCCTGTTCAAGCTTGGGGGGGACAAGGGGGTGTCCTGCCAGCCGGAACCCCCCCAACCCCGCTCAGCCCAGCCGGGGTCGGAGACCGTGACCCGGGAGGATGCTCGTCGCCCCGGGAGGATGCTCGTCGCCCCGGGGCCGGGTCGGAGCCCCCCCCTGACCCCGCACCCCCCAGGCAATGTCCGTGCTCCCCTCCTCGGGGCCGTGCCCCCCACCCCTGCCCCTCCGTCGCACTCACGGTTCCTCAGCGCTGAGCCCCGGTCCCCGCCGCTGCTGCCGGTGCCTCGCCGGGCTCAGGTCCGCTCCATGTCCCCAGCGCCTCCGGTGGGAGCTGCCCCGGCGCCGGGCGGAGAGAGGGAGCGAGGAGGAGGAGGAGGAGGAGGAGAAGGGGAGGAGGGGAGGAGGAGGAGGAGGAGGAGGGACACGGGTCCAGCCAGCCAGCAGCCGGCTCCGGGGCGGCACCTCTGCCCCGTCCCCTCCCCTCGGGACCCCCTGCCCAGCCGGGGACCCACGAGTGACACCGCCGAGAGCCCCCGCAGTGCTCCCACCCTCTGCTCCGGAGAGCTGAGAGGGGTCGAGACACCCCCCCAAAAGCAACGCATGACACGGGAAGCAGCCTGGGACCCCCCCAGACCCCCCCAAGCCGTGCAGGGACTCGCTCCCAGCGAGGGGCTCCAGCCTCCCCTTTTGTTCCAACAAAGCCTGGCTGGCAGGGAGCACCCCCCCAGCGCCAGGGGGGGGTCCCAAACCCATGGCAAGCCAAGCAGCAGTCCCCAGAGCCCGGCTTCCAGCCTCTCCCCCCCAACACCACTCGCAATTTTTGCTCCTTCGCCCACACAACCAGCCCAGAGCCACAAGACCACCATGGGACTGGGAGACAATGCTGGCACCCAGCAGGGTGGGCAGCGGGCAGCCAGCTGCCCGACGGACAGACGGACAGGAGCGACCACACGCTCATGCTGAGCAGAAGACCTGGCTGGGAGCTCGGGGGTATCAACCGGGGAATAGCCCCGGCAGGGCCTTGGCTGCTCTTGGCTGCTGAGGAGCTCACCCTGTGCCCCACATCCAGCACCCCACGAGTGGCTCCGCCGGGAATGCCATCGCCCGCCTTCCCAAAGGGAAAAAAAACCCGCTTTATGCAGAGCAAAAAAAAAAGAAAAAAAAGCAGTGCTCCAGCTGGAGAGCGAAGGGGTTGGCTTGGACAGATGAATGTTGACAAACAGTCTTTTTTGTATAATGAAATCTTTAAAATGTTATGTCAACATTGAAGGGGAACTGTTTACGTTTTACCAACAGGGAAAATTCCCATTGACTCGAAGCCGCTTCCTCCCCCACACCATTATTTTCTTCCATGGGAATTTCTTTTTTCTAAACATTGTTTTCACCCAGTCCCAGGGGCAGAAGACAAGAGCTCGGGCTCCTGGGGTTCCCAGGACTCCCAGCTCCCCCAGTCGACATGCACTAAGCGGGAACATGGGGTCTGTGGAGGGGGTTTGGGCACCCACACCCCAAATCCACCTCGAGAGCCTCCCTTCGCCCTGTCCCCATTGCACAGGCATGAATGGAGCTGGGCAGAGCCAGGCAAGAAGGTATTGGAGAGAGTTTCTCATCTGGCACCTTCACCCAGAGGATTAACCACGAAGCACGGCAGCGTTTGGAAGCCAAAGGCAGCGAGTGGGCTGCACCCACAGCCCCCCAAACGTCAAGGAGCTCAGTGATGCACGTTCCCATTTCACAGATGGAGAAACTGAGGCCCAGAGAGGACATGGCGCTCCCGGGGCCATGCAGCAAGTACCAAATACGCAGCAGGACAGGATGCAAGGGCAGCTCCCCCTACACCAGCCAGACATCCCTGAAGCCCCCTTCCCAGCTGGGGGGGACCAGCTGCCCCCAGTGCCATCCCTCATGCCCACCAAAGCCACCTTTTGCTCCCATCCCTTGGCTTGGGAGAAGACCCCGAGACGCCACGTGAGGGAGATGGTTATTGGTGGCCAAGCGAGCGCCGAGCGCGCGGTCGAGCTCACAGAGACCTCTACGTGCTCCTGGGGCTGTGGCTGCCCCGGCGAGGCCCCCCGGGCTGCTCCGAGGGCAGGAGGAGGCGGGAGGAGCATCCCCCAAACTGGACAGGGAAACAATTAACAAAAGGGCCGAGGACCCGCACAACAGAGCCAAAAAAGAGGGAGCGGGAGCTTTGTTCGGGTCGTCATAGCAACAGCCAGGCCGGAGCAGCAGCCACGGACTTTCACTTTCCTTTCCTTCCTCCCTGTCCCCAGTGGCCATGGTGGCCATGGTGGCCTTCCCTGCCCCGTGCCTGGCAGGTCCCCCAGGTGCTGGCCACACTATGGTCCCCTGGGTCCAGCATCACCTCCCAGATGGCTACCAGGAGGTGGTGGCCCAACTGGCCATGCCCAGGTGTCCCCACCCACACATCCTTGGGTCCTGTCCCCATCCTGGCTCTGCTCCTCCCATGTCCTCCTTTGAGACGCACCAGCTCCACCTGCATCTCCTTCTCTCCACCTCTCGTTGAGGCATTCCCAGGACCCACCAGGCACCCCCAGGATGTGCAGGGCATCCCCAGGACCCATGGGGCATCCCCAGGAACTATTGGGCATCCCCAGGATGTGCTGGGCATCACCAGGACCTGCTGGGCATCACCAGGACCTGCTGGGCATCCCCAGGATCACAGGCACAACATGTCAGGATGGGCACGAGGGTACAGAGACAGTCCCTGTCCTTTCAGACAAGATCCTCTGGGCCTCACTCAGCTCCTGCTCCATCTCTCCCCACCTGGTTCCCCTCAAGCAACCAGAGGTGCTCCTACCCCACAATCTCCCCTACCCGGCTTTCTGCTTCCCTCAGCAGAAGGAAGCCAGGACAATGGGTGCAAGGACCAGGAAAGCTGGTGGGGGCAAAGATCCCAGTGCCGCCAGCGCAAGGGGCACGGAGGGGAAAGGCATGGCCAGCGCTCGCCTTCCTTTTCCCAAGCCCCCCACCCTGCAGCGGAGCCCGCGGTGCTGCTGGCCGCAGGATCCAGGCCTCCCGCTTTGTGCTGGCTGCGAGTCCCGGCCTCTGGATCGCAGGATACTGGTGACTGAGTCATGGAAATGCTTCAGACAATGGCTTGGCCCCTTTATAACTGGCCGGAGGGGGCAAAGCAGGGAGAACAAATCCGACCTTGCTTCCTGCGCGGAAGCGGAGCCATTGTTTGGAAATGGGCATGTGCTCTGCTCCTCACCAGCCTGGGAAAGCCGTGGAGTGGGGAGCAAGCGGCATGGTCCTGCCAGCTGCCCCCGTGGCTCCCACCGCCTGCGAAAATCTGGGGAAGATGCTGATGAAGGTGCTGCCATTGCCCCCGAGGTCACTGCCACGCATCCCCTCGGGGGTTGTTCGGCCAGGCCGGTGTGGTGGCAATGCCCGAGCTGGCTCGGTGGCAGTGCCTGGGCTGACGTGGTGGCAGCACCCTGGTGAGCCATGTGCCAGCTCAGCTCCTTGCTGTATTGGAGGGGTTGGGCTCACTGGGTCCCTCTCCTACCTCCCTGCCCTGCTCCGGTCAGAGCCCTCCTTTGCAGCACGTGGTAGAAGTGGGGGTACCGCTGGGCATCTCACAAACACCACCGACCTCACTAAACAAACAAGCACGGTGTTATCCTTGCCCTGGGGATGCAGAGCAGCCCCAAGAAGCAGCCCCTCAAGTGGGGCAAGGGGAAGGAGAGGAGCCAGGGAGCAGCTCAGGAGCCTTCACCAACCATGGACTGGGGAGATGATGGGCTCCAAATCTTCCTCAGCTCCTGCCTCACGGATGCCACGATAAGCCCATGTACACGGGATGAGGGCATTCCCAGAGCATCTCCATCTTCAAGTGGAGTCCCTGTGCTGCCAGTGACCGTGCTGCTCTTCTCAGAAAGAAGGAGCTGTGCTGGACTGTTGGAGAGAGGAGAGGGACCCAAAAGGGTCCCTTGCAACCCAGCAGACCCAGTCACAAGCCCCCAGCCAAGAGGCTCTGAGGCTGGACACACCATGATGAGGCCAGCACTGTGTCCGCAGCCATGCCATCCCGTAAGAACCTTCTCCCGGGGTACCAGGAGCACTCACTGTGGTCTCGCACGGGCAGACAGACAGACATCTGCAGCCCATTAAACCCGAGCTGATACGACAATGCTAACAGAGAAGCTCAAACCCTCTGGAACCGCTGCGGCTCTGGGGCTGTCCTCAGCTCACCCCGTTGTATCTGCCTCTCACAGTCCATAGGGCTGGGGGACGTGGCACACCAAGGACCAGCAGCAGGGCTCCACTGGTGACCTGTCTCACCCAGCCCTCTGCATCCCCAGGCAATGGGCAGCTTGTCGTGACGGCTTTGTGCCCACTTTGTGCCTCCCAGGTGCTGCCTTTTCCTGCGTCTGCTTCCCTGGCAGAGCTCCTACGGTCCCTGCCTGCCCAGCCCCCTGGTTTTGGGGCTCCGGATGGGAACATGGCTGGGCCACGCGCATCGGGAAACCATCACTGTGAAAGCAGCACATCCCAAATCCTGCCCAAGCCAGCAGCTTCTCTCCCTGCTCCTCACCCGGTGCCTGCTCTTATGGGCTCCTAGTGGGGTGGTGGGTGAGCTCCAGGAATTAACCTACCAATTATTTCCACCCAAGCACCACAATTTATCCTGGCCACTTCAGAGGCATTTCCAGCAGCTGGGAGCTCCATGCTGCCTTCTTCCCCAGCGCTGGCAGTGCCCGGCTACTGCAGGGAGTCGGGGCTGTGCGAGCGAGTCCTCCCACAGCCTAACAGGCTCTAATCCGGGCATAATAAACCCAAGATGTTCCAGGATTGCTCTATGGGGAGCGCACTCGGAGCAGCTCAGTTCTTAGCCAATCCTCCGAGTCCGAAAAGCCAAGTCAAATGGAGCAGATAATGATTCTGCAGGAAAGCCGAGCTGGGGTGGCATGGGCTGAAATCGCAGGTGAACTCCAGCTGGTGTGTGAGCAGAAAGACCTGGGCAGAGCGTGCAGAAATGATGGAAACGCTCCCCGTGGCAGGCAGAGCGCAGGATGCTGCGGCTGCAAGTGTTTGACTCTGTGCTAAAATCCTGCATCCCACCGCCCCGGCCCCCTCCCAGCCCAGCTGAGCGTGATGTGCCCATACCGGGAGGAAGGTGGCTTTGGCCAGCACTGCCTGCAGGCAGGACATGGAGGAGATGTCACCACCTGCTCCCAGGGAAGGTGTGTGGCCAGGGCATGGGATGGAGAACAGACCCGGGACCTGGGGGCACATTTGGGGTCTGGAAAGGGGATGTTTAGAAAGATCTCTGGCTACCCGAGAGCCTGTCAGACTGGCACCTCCAAAAGACACTGAAATCACCCGCTGCTTCCAAAACCGTCGCAGCGACAAGCAGCCAAAGCACCCCAGGCAGAGCTGAGCGCTGTCACCATCACCATCCTCACCCCGCGCCAGCGGCCCAGCCCTGGGGGTACCCACGGCATCCCCCCGGCCAGGCGGCACGTGTGACACAGCCGGACCCACGCACGCCAACAACCCTGCCGGTGACTTCCAGCTCCAAACAGGGATTCAACGGGGAGACGAAACAAAAGCGGCATCGCATCTCAGTTAACTCTCTATTCCCAACCTGAATGCCGCTGTTGTTTTCAGTCCAGGCGATGCGGCTCCGTCCTCCCCGGAGCGCAGCCCAGCAGGCTGGACCAGGCGAGCCACACACGCAGCACCGACCGGTGGCTCCTCTCCGAAGGGAAAGCCACAGGGTGGGGAGGACACAGCCAGCCTGGCAACATCCCCAGAGCATCCCCAGCCATCCCTACGCCAGCCAGGGCAGGGGGCTGAGCCGGGGTGTCTGCGGCTGGGGAGTGCAGAGGGGTGATGCTGAGCAGGCTGTGCCCAGAGAGACGCGTGGGGAGGGAGGGAATGGCAGGACCACACAGCGGGACGGGAGGAGGCCATGGCCAGAGGGCAGCGCGGGACCAAAGCCACGTCCCCACGCTACCACGGACCTCCATGCATCGCCCAAGACCGCCCAGCGCTGGGGGGCCAAGCCCATCGCCTCCAACTCAAAAGGCCAAACTGGGCTCTTGGGGGTCTCCATCACCAGCGTGGCTCTAGCAGGGACCCGCAGCACGGCCCGTGCCACCCACCGCCCGGGACCCTCCAGCTCAGCCCAACAGAGGGGCTTTTCTTGTCCCCTGCCTTTGTTTTCTATTTAGTGCTTTTGTTCTCCCCTCTTTGGTCCTTTGTTCCAGCTTGTCCTTTGTTCCACGCCTTTGGTTTCTCATCCCTTTGATGCTTTGTCACTCCCTTCATCTTGGTGCTTTTCTTTCCCCGGGTTCTTAAGCTGGCGGTTGTTTTCTCTCCCAGCTCTGTGCTTGGCATTTTTATCCTTTCTCCTGCCTGGTCCACTCCTCGGGTCACATGGGCCCAGCCCGGATTGTCTTCAAATCCCCATTTGTCTTGTTTTGGTGCCTGGATTTCCCTGCCTTTATGTTCTTTTTTAAGAGACTCTTAGCAATTTCTTCTCCTCAGTGAGGAAAGTGGGGGGGGGGGGGGATTGGGGGCTTAATTAATTAGGGAGTGTAATCTGTAGATGCATGGCACTGCAGGACGTGTGGAGCATCATTATTATTGTCATTAGGATGTTAAGGGTTAGCGAGGGTTTAAATACAGGCTAATTGCAGCAAAGAGCTCCAACTTCGCAAAATTACATCAGAAAGAGCCAGACTTGGGTTTGCCCACCAGGCATGGAAGAGAAATTCCTCATGCAGACAGACAGGCAGGGGATGAGCAAAGGAAAAATGTCCCAGCCGAAGCCCAGAGAGCTGGGTGATGGTCAGAAAGGGCTGCCCTGAGCAAGGAGATCTCTCCGAGAAGACCAAAGGGCATAATCCTGCTTTCAGGGATTTTAAATGCAGATTCCTGACTCCTTGGCAGGGCAGAGTCTGGGGGAAGCATGAGGGGAGTGGGCACCAGGGCAGAGCTGCTGCCCTGGGGAGGCCTGAGTGGGTTAAACTCCGATTTTTGACGGTGTCCATCACACGGAGGGGCCAACAAACCCTTTGGAAACAGGCACTTGCAGAGGGCTTGGCTTGGCCGAGCTCCTGCCAAGCCACAGAAGGTACAAGGGCTTTAACATGGTGAGAATGACCATTCCTGCGCTCGCTTGGCACCTCGAGACACAGCTCGGAGCACGTGCACAAGCACAGCCACGAACCCAGATACCGGCCGGGCAGGATTAGGGAACGGTTTTCCCGAGAACAGCCGCTTTGCTTTGATTTAGTGCCCCAAATATCCCTCCGACCCTCACCTGCACCGCGTCTGGCCACACCATAACTCACTGGCCGGGCAGGATTTAACCCTGCTCGCCACGGCACCTCCGAGCTGTCACATCGCCCTTGCTCGCCGTGGTCCCACAAAGCCCAGGATCCATTTTTACAAGCACCAACCCCCCCCAGACGGCACATGCCATCCCTGCCGCGCAGGTTTAGAGCAGCTGTAGCTGCACAACAGCTGTTGAACGGAGGAAACAGCCAAACTTAGCAACAGGATGTACCCTCAGATAACATGATCAATATCAGAAAATGCAGCTTTTCAAGTGAGAGCTAAAGCCATCTGCGAAAACTGGGTGTCTCAGGAGATCGGCACCGATACGGGGCGTCTTTGACTCTGTCCTCGCAACACCCGGATTTCTCCTCTCCTGAGTCACTTACGGTAACTGGGTGATGTCCCCATGGTTTGTGGCAGCTCGTGGTGGGAAGGTGTAGGAGGGTTGGGTTTCTGAGTGTGGGACCAGAGGCGAAAAGGGCACGAGCATGCCGGGAGCTCCAGGAAGGGCCAGGTGCCTTGTGGGAACATCCCTCCCTGCTCAAATGGATGTATCCAGCCGGATCAGAAAGCATCTGGGCGCTGCAATAACAATCCCGCGCTGCTGGTAAATGCGCTTGTGTGCATTTTGTGTGACCCTGGACTTGCCAGCCCATTACCAGGCAGGACCAGACATCAGGAAGGCCCCAGAGGAGGGTTTTCCAGGCAAGAGCAGGGTGAAAGCTGCACCAGCTCCACTGAAGCCCACAAACCATCACGACACAGCAAGCAAGCTCTCCATCGTGGGCTGGGAAAGCCTGTCTGATGGGAGCAACCAGCTCTCCTGGCACATCCCAAGGGGCTGCCACAGATTTACACTGGCTGAGGGTGCAGGATGCTGGGGACAGCAAGACAAAGAGGGTGGGAGCAGAGCAGAGCCCCCGATAGCCACGGCAATGTCCGCACAGCTCCCACGAGCCCCAGTATAACAAGAGAAAAGGAGAGCTGCCTGCCCAGCCTTCCCTGTGGCTCCAGCTTGTGCAAACACCTGAGCTTGGTGGTTGGCAAGAAGAGGTTGGATGGGTCACGGACATCCCTCACCCAGGGCAGACAGCCTCTGCTCCATCAGACTGAGGTGTCCAAGCATGCCATGGCCATGACCTGCAGGTTAACCTCTCCAAGCTGTGCCCACCAGGGCTGGGTCACTCACCGCACGGCCACGGAGCCGGGGATGGATGTGGAGGGATGCCAAGGAGCCACGCTGGGAGCAGCCCTGCCAGCACCCAGGGGGTTCTCAGCCCAGCGGGCACCTCTGTCCCTGCCCCAACACTTCAGAGGTTAAAAACTTCAAGTACTTGAAACAATAGCAGCCAGAAAAAAAAGCCATCTTTCTGGTCTGCCCGGTTCTGCTTTCAGGCCTGCAACGGCAGCTGGTTGAATGCAAAGCTTGGGGCTGGTAAGTCCTGAATGTGAGTCATAAAAAAAACCACTACCCCAGAGCCTTGGGATTCCGCTGGGACAGAGGTGCCAGCCCAGGGTCCCAGCCTGGCCCTTGCAGGAGGTGGCCACCACCGATGCTCGCCCACCAGCAAAGCTGCCCCATCGGGTGGGCTCAGCTGGCTCTGCCCACCCACCCCCTCGCTCTGCCCCGCTCTCCAAAGGGCCAAACCTGTTTTGAGTACAGGGCTGGCACCGGGAAGGCAAAAAAAAAAATCTAAAAAAAATAAAAAAAAAAAAAATAACCAACCCCCCCCCATCTCTCTCTATCTGCAGCCATGCAAGGAATATTGTTCAGCGCAGCACAAAAGCATCCCTGAAAATAGAAGCGCCAGGGCCAGGCCTGCCAGTGGCTGTGTGAGATAACGTCTACTTGCAAACAGTGTGTCTTTGTGCCGCTGTCACTGTCCCCATTGTTCAGGAGCCTATTGCCTCGGGGATATTGTTCCCTTCTTTTGTCTCAGCCCGGCTCCTTTTTGTTTGACTTTACTTACCATTTCATTCCTCTCCTTTGTGCCGGGGTTCTTTCTTTTGTCTCTCTCTCTCTCTCCCTTTTCTCTGTGTGATTTGTATTTAGCAATTGTTCCCGGCCCCGTTGGCAGCACAATGTACCCGGGGGTCTTTGCTCCGCTCCATTCATGACCTATTCAGGTGGGCTTGGTTGCCCATAGGTAACTGGGAGGAGTGGGGGGCTGCGGGAGCTCCCGAGGGGTGCAGGAGGACGTTGGTGGTGGCCTTTGGGGACACCAAGGTCCCCAAGTCCCCGAGCCCCGCACTGGGTTCCCTTCTCCCTCCGTGACATGGATGTGGTGCTGAGGGACACGGGTTGGTGGTGACCTGGCACTGCTGGGTTAAGGGTTGGACTCGAGGAGCGTAAAGGTCTCTTCCAACCCAAACGGTTCCATGATTCTATGACAGATGAGGGCCAGGAAAGAGACAAATCGGACCCCAACACGCTGTGCCCTGCTCTCAGCAGATGAGCTGAGGATGCTGACACAGACCTGATGGTGACCATGTGCTGGGACGCAGCAGCACGGAGGGGTGCAGGGCTCTGCCTGCTCTGCCTGCCAGAACCTGGACAGGGATCTGAGCGCTGATCCACAGCCCGGCCAGACAGCCCTGGCCCTGGCCCTGGCCGCCCCCAGCAAACAACAACCTTGGCTCTCCCCCATCCCTGTCTTTTGGGAACCACGAGGAGAGCGTTCAACATCAGGAAACCCCAAAGCTGCCTTGCAGCAACGTTCCTGCTGCCCAGAGTCCCCCCAGCATCTCCCCACGCTGCACGGTGACTGGGTGCCCTCCGAGAGGGATCCTTGAGGTGCAGGGTGGGCACCCACCCACCCCCCGTCCTGCCAGCCTCCAGTGCCCAGGGCTGCTTCAGGGAGGGGGTTCACCCCTCTGCTCCACATCAACCCCCAGAAGCTTCTGGGACCACAGGGAAGCAAAGAGCAGCTGAGGGCTCGATTCTTGGGGACGGCTGGATGCAGCCAGGAGACAGAGGGAAGAGAGCAGAGGCATCTGGGAAGCAGCTCAAAAGTCCCCCAGGTGCCCCAGCTCCTGCAGGGTGGTGGGAACCCCTCACACCCCATCCCCTCCTCCCCAAGCCCACCCTCCCACAGAGCATTTGAGGGTTTCTGCAGCGACCAGCCAGGGTGAGCACAGGGACTGGGGTTGTTTCTAACCCCACGAGGAGGAGGATACACCAGGAAACCTTCTGGGAGTGCCGTGATGGCGCGAGCTGACAAGTGGCCATCCCCAGAGACAACAAAGCCCCGCTGTTCTCCGGGGCACGGACCTCATGACCTAACGGGACTTTTCCATCCCTCCCGCTGGTGAAACCCCGAGGATCAAAGCCTGCTAGAAGCCACCACCTCCTTCTCCTCTCAGCGCGGACGAAGAGGCCACGGGGACCCCTGAGACTCACCCCATGAGCGAGGGATGGGAGCCGTGCGAGCGGGATGGGGGGGACAGCGGTGGCGGGTCCTCGGGGATGGCGTGAGCCCCCCAACACTGACGGCCCCGGGGCCGCAGGACGGGGCTGCCATGGGGGTGGGGCGTGCCTGGGAATAAAGGGAGCAGACTGTGGTCTATTGTTTCATTGTTATGGCTTCAAAGGACAATGGGGCATTGTTGTCTCTGGGGATCCCATTGTTTGCTTTCGCTGCAGATCCCAGCCGCGCAGTGCATGGAGGTTTCCCGAGGGCCAGGCAGGCTCTGTGTGTGGGACACTAAATAACGAGGCAGGCATGTTCCCTTCCCCACCCCCTCCCCACCACCCTTCCTAAAAAGGCACGGCACGCCGCAGCCCGCCTGTGCCCGCGCCGGCCAGGGCACGGCCAGGCTCAGCATGGACACCGGCACCAGGACCACCCATCCGGGCGGGGAGCAGGCAGAGAAGCCCCCACACCCCACCGAGATGGGGTGAGAGCAGGGACAGTTCACCCCGGAGGGACCCAGGGTGTCCTCTCCATCTCTTCCGACTCTGGCAAACCTGTGCCAGGGTGAGGGGGGAAAAGCCCACCCGGTATTTATGGAGGGAACCGAAGCCCCGTGTGCTGCCGGGAGCCATCCCGCAGGATGGAGTTGCCGTGGTGCCGGCCGGCAGCCCCGGGAGGTGCCCAGGCTCTGGTCCCGCTGCTTTCCCAGCGGCATTTACTGGTGCTCCCCTCTCCATACCTGCAGGAGATGCACTGTGGTCACCTTCCAACATCCCTATAGTTTTGCTGCCTCCTCATCACCCAGCATCCCCTAAGGACCGAGATCTCCCGGGCAGGCAGAGCAAGGGGTGTCTGCTGTTGTGTGCAGCAAAGCCCAACCTCTCCATCAGTACCAAGAAAAAGGCCTTGGAGCCATGACAGGGACTTGGGAAAGGCCAACGCAGCCCTGGGTCCTCCCTCCACTGTTCATGCAGCACCCCAGGCCCAGGATTGATTTGCACAGCTCCTTCCTCTGTAAAAATAAATCTGGGTGCTATGCAAAAGCTGGGGGAGGGGGAAAGAGCAGGGAGCTGCCCCCAGCCCGCAGCTGAGCCCACCAGAGCCTGCCATTGCCCCGGCACTTCAGGCAGTGCTGGAGGTGGGCTGGGAGATTGATGGAGCAGGAAAGAGAGATGCTCTCCCCAGAGACACCCTTGCAGCGTGAGGCTGCTCAAAACAGCTGGGGAAGGGAGTAACTCAGCCGGGGAGCCCAGGCTGAGCCCCAGGAGGGGTCTGGGGCCAGGCAAAGCTCAGCTGGGGGAAGGGGGATGTTGAGCCTGCAGAAATTCAATCAGAGAATCATAGAATTGTTTCAGTCAGAAGAGATCTTTAAGCTCCTCAAGTCCACCTGTTCCCCCAGCACTGCCAGGGCACCACTAACCCCTGGCCCTCAGCACCACATCTCCACGGCTTGGAAACCCCT
>JAVSBS010028862.1:66089-89924 GCA_033124195.1 Coracias cyanogaster | reverse complement strand
CCTCACCTGGAGTATTGCATCCAGTTCTGGAGCTCCCAGCACAAGAAGGATGTGGACATATTGGAGCATGTCCAGAGGAGGGTCACCAAAATGATCAGGGGAATGGAGCATCTCTTGAATGAAGACAGGCTGAGAGAGTTGGAGCTGTTTAACATGAGTGTGATAGATCACTGGAATGGGCTGTCCAGAGAGGTGGTGGAGGCCCCATCCCTGGAGTCATTCAAGGTCAGACTTGATGGTGCTCAGAGCAACCTGACCTAGGTAGAGATGTCCCTATTTGTGAAGGGAGGTTGGGCCAGATGACCTCTAGAGGTCCCTTCCAGCCTAAAACATTCTATGATTCTATGAATTAATTGCAATAGATCAAAATAATTGTCATCAAGGAGGTGACTGGAGCAATCTTTTTGTGGTGCTTCATTCCAGTTCCCACTGATACTAGTGGAAATCTTTGCTGTTTGGTTTGAGCATGCTCTTGATTAACAGGTTTTAGTTATCATAGTTCAGCTAGAAAAGTTGTTCAGTGCTGTGAATGTAAAGCAAACTCCTTCTTGCCTGCTGGCTATCTGAGGGAATACAGGATGCTGCTTTATCTCAATTGAGTTTTCTTCTTATTACAGCCTCTGCCTGTTTGCAGATTTATGTAACATATTTGCTTTCCTCATTCATTAAGCACCAAAAGAAAACAAATTTACCAATTACCACCAATGTCAAATCAGTTTAATTCCAGTATGCAAAGTTGCATTTGTCTTGCTTTCATTACCACCGTATTTGGAGAAGAGACAGGCCTATGTGCTAAGAGGTCTGTATCTATGCTTCAGAAATTTACTCAGTTATTTTTATTTCACATCCTTCGCTGCCTTCAAAGCTTAATTGCACTAGAATAAAGCTAAACAGAGGTTAAGAAATGGCAATCCAGGGCATAATCTTGATAATATATTGAAAAAAATATTGTCACCTATTTCATGAGCAGCATAATGGCTCTACACATCATGAAAATTGGCATTGACTTTTTTTTTGAAATGCCAGATTTATTAATATATTTCCAGTGTTTGGGGTTTTTGGTTTTTTTTTTTTTTTTTTTTGCTGTCCTGCTTATATATATTTTTTTAGATTTTTCTCATAAATGTCCTTTCTGAATGAGTTCTCACATGTTAGAGGTGAATGCCTTAGAGTTTTAAACTATTGTGTTTGTAGAGCTAAATGTCCTGCAAATTTTACTGAAGTTGGCACATCTAGATAGGAATAGCTCTGATTGTTCTTCAAGTGCTAGTTGGCCACTTGTCCTAGCATTATTTATGTAGGCATAGTCACTCTCTGCTGTCCATTTGCCCATTTTACCCCTATGTTGCTAATGTGTAATGCTTTTATTACGTCTTGCACGTTGTCCTTCTTCTTATTGCATTTTCTTTCTACTGGCTTTGTGAAGATGAAAATAATATTTTAATTGGTTATTGGCAGCCACAGGAAGTTTAAAAAGTGTACACTAGTTAGCTCTGGCTCTTGGCTTATTTGCATGTATATAGACATTTTAGTCTCCCTAACACACATAGAGTCAATATTTCTAATTCCACATTGGATATATTATTGAGTAGAAGTGTTGTACTCTACTACATAGGATACAAATCTCATGTTCTAGGAAAAAAGAACCCCACAAAACTTTCAGCCTCTCTTTTACTTCAGACTGACACTGTGTATACATATTTATTAATTCAGAATTTTTATTATTTGGGACAACAGCTTACTTTTTAAGAGGCTGAAATTATATGAGGACCATAAAAAGACATAAATAATTTGACAACCTGTCTTAAAATGGCACGTTGGTGATAAATCTTCAGTAGATATCTGAAGATGAAGTATGCATGAAGATTGACATGACACTGTGCTAAGTACTGATCCAAAATCTAGAAGTGTGAGACCAGACTGTCTGCTTATATATTCTGCAACAGAGACTGCATTTATTTGTAGAGTGAGATGGGACATTGATGTGCCACTTCTGTGAGTCTGATACCACTGAGGTAAGGAAACAGTTTATACCTGCTGAGGATGCTGCTCAATTTCTCTGGAAGAAAAAGAAAATTGTTCTGCTTCCGTAAATGGAAAAAAAGATTTGCAGTAACAGTGAAGTCATACATGTCTTTAACTTTCATATCTGGAGTGTAAGATGCACCATCAATGGCTGATAGAAGCGAAGCTTATGTGAAATTTGATGAGGAACAGACTATGTATTTATGTTCCCTGCTGAATATTTCTGAGCAAGACATTTTGCACATGTAAAAGTATATTTTGTCCTTACAGAGAGATTGTAGATAGGTGGGAAAGACTATGTACATTGCTTACTGATGTTTTAGTGAGTCTTTGTCCTGCAATGTACCACTTTCTTTCTTTGCCCACTTGAGGTCACTTCATGACTCAAACTCAAGTATTTTAGTTATTTCTTTGTGGTGATTTATCTGTACTAATAACAAATAATCTGTGTTATTTTACTTTCTTGTCAAATACTGCCCTTAATAGCCCATCTCCTGCATTTTGAGTATCTCTTGTTAGCAATATTCCTAGGAAAGACTAATGACCTGATTCCTGTACATCTACAATTTAAGTAGACCATGTATATATATTCCAGAATCAATAAACAAACACACATAGCTGCACCCCAGAGTCCAAAAATAAAACTCACCATGATAATGGTTGTGTTTCTGAGATATGTGCTTTTAAAAATATGGTTTTTAGACAGAGTTTATTTTTGTTCCTCCCCCCCATCTGCACTCACTCATTGGAAAAAAAAAAAAAAAAAAAAAAGAGATATAAACTACAGGTCCTGACCATCTGTGCCCATTATCAATACTTCATACCTCTTTGGAAAGAATTAGAATTATTATATTAAAAAATGTGGCCTAATTTTGATTACACCTCTACCAATTGCATGGATGTAATATTAGAGATAGTTTGTGAATATTGCAGTTATTTAAATTGAAAGTTAAAATTTACTCATCTCTCTTTTATCTGGTTTTTGTTCCTTTAAGTGAATTTGTTGTAATCTTAGAAATTAAGGTTACAGATTTCTTTTGAATGAATTTAAATTGAAGTAATTTAGATTAATCTTTCCAAAATGTCTTCCTTTTTATCTATAAAACATAATCACTCTCTAGTGGCATTGGGAAATCAGAATGGCTTTTAATAAGGTAAAATTTAGGCAGAAGACAACTGAAGAATGTTATATATATGAAATAGTTGTAAAAAAACCCAACATAATGAAAAGAAGAAAAAGAGGTGCAAGAAGAAACTAAGAAAAAGGAAAAAAAATTAGGAGTAATATGGACATGGAGCATGGAAGAGCCTTTCTGCAAACCTAGCACGAAAGAGAATCTACACTAGAGAAGGATGCACTGAAATGAGTTCAGGGATGGTGTAGTATTTGCTCAATTTTATGAGGATCATGGACTGATACCATGAGTGGTACCCACAGAGATGGTTTATCCGAACAGGTGTAACAAGACCCCTGCTTTAACTAGACAGACACAGTAACTTGGGAGTTGTCATAGCACACATGTATTGCACTGGTACATGCTGAAGGAAGTGTTTGTGGTTAGTGGGCCACACTCAACTTTTTGACTATCCTAACCCATCATTTCCCCAGCCTTCAGCAGTGCCTTTGTGTCACGTCCTGTTAATGGTTTGCCTGAAGTCCTCCCAGGTCCTGTAGGTTCAGTGATACTGCTGTAGAGAAAAAGTGGAGTGAGGAATCCTTCTGCAATACAAGTATGGGATTTTGAAACACATGCTTGGTTCATGTGTAGCTCCTGCTGTATGTGTCAAAAATCTTCAGATTTCAAAGAAATTAGACTAGCTATGACAGGACATCAATCAGAATTCTGAAAACTGTGACTTTTACAGACACTCCATCATACTGGGATTCTTTGCTGCAAACGTTACCATCTTTGGCTGAGCTAACTGCATAAAGTTCCCAGCATTGTGAAGAGAAATGAACAACTTTAATCTGCCTGTCCTCTTACTCTTATTTAGACATCTATCACCGGTCACAGGAATCTGCCAAAGCACTGAGTATTTCTTCCTCTTGGTTCTAAAGGAAGATTGGAGCAATGTACATATATGTAGTATGAAAATCTACTTTATTCATATGCAGCCAGTCCTTCAAGCTGAAAATCTGTTTTAGAAAATGCCCTAGTCCTTAGCCCAAAAGGCTGTACATTAAGACAGTCCCTGAAAGAATTTGGAGGCCTGACTGCTAGTAACTTAATTTTTTTCCTGCTTTTTATATTAATTATGTTTGTATTTAAACATGAGCAACATTTTTTTGCTTAAACACTAGTAACAATTTTTATCTACTTTTTTTTTTTAACTCCAGAAACTACCTCTTCAGGTTGCAGCTCGAGGATCTCTCTCTAATACAGGTATGTTTTATGTTTGTTTTCTTAGTTCCTCTGCATGATGTAGGTAAGCAAATGCTTTAAAGCAGATAATAAAGATATTAATAAGCTTTATAACTATGGATAAGTATACATCTGCTTTTCTTGGTTTTGCAGCCCCATATTATATAAGTCGTATTATCCATTTTAATTCCAGATTAGCCTTTGTCCCAAGCCATGCAGAACTGATGTTCCCTTACTCTGCTCTGATTTTATTAGAGCTGATCTATAAAAAATGGAGGTTGGGGAGGAGGATCCTGTTCTCTTAGAAAAATGCTCCAACTTATGATTGTGCA
The DNA here is from genome assembly GCA_033124195.1 of Coracias cyanogaster. Classification (NCBI taxonomy): domain Eukaryota; kingdom Metazoa; phylum Chordata; class Aves; order Coraciiformes; family Coraciidae; genus Coracias; species Coracias cyanogaster. The sequence goes on along the minus strand of JAVSBS010028862.1, from coordinate 85,204 downwards.
GCTTCTGTATTCATAATTTATTGTTATTGTAAAGAAAATATTTTTTTTTTAATAATGAGAAATAAAAAAATTTCATTCATACTTGCTAAAGTTAAATTAGCAAAAGAAACAGCAAATTTTCAAGGAGGATGTGTATCTCAGTCATATATAAGGCACCTATCTATTGTTTAAAACTTATTAGAGCTTGGAAGGTGAAAAAAAGCCTTTTAGATGCAGTTAGGCTTCATAGAAAGGTAAGAGTTGCTGATAAATTTTTTTTTATCCTGAACTTCACCTGACTTCTGTATACCAACAATCTCATCTTCCCTCAGTCTTCTGAGCGGTGTTCCTTGCTTAGATTTAGTTGGTTTTCTCTTTCGTTGTTTTTAACCTTGACATCATTTCTAACCTTCATCATTCTTGTGTCCTTGGCTCTAAGAGTTGTTTTAGTAAATTTAATTGAACTGGAAATATGTATGTGGAAATATGTGGCAGTGTATGTTTTTTCATAATCTTTTCATTTATGCAATTTAAAGTTAACTAGCTGTAGATTCAGTACTGTGCCTATTTCATGGAGTAATACTATGCAGTCAAATATAGAAAAGTAAATTGCATTCAGGTAAGGCTGTCCTTGTGATTTGTAGAATACCTTGTGTATGCTTTAATTAGGCTTGCAGACTTCTTTACCTTCCCAGACTACTAGAAACAAGATCTGAAGTTAGCTTATAATTAACCAAAATTGCAGTATTGATAAATATTCAATTTTGGTGCTACTGCTTAAGGCTGTGATGCACCAAAGACTTTTAGCATCCAGAATTCAGACAGTCTACTTTCACCTCGTGTCACATACTCAATATCCTGGCAAGTAATTTGGAATCCTGAAGATTCTTGTTGAGAGGCTGCACTTGGAGGTCTCTGATGGTGCTGTTGTAGTTTATTCTGCTAATTCATAGACTGAAGTTCACAGGTCTCCTCTGTTAGCATAAGTATCTGTAGTCTGAATTCACCAATGAGGGAGAAGCCTGTAGATTAGAGTTTTATCATCATGGTGACTGACTCGAGCAAACACCCTCCCACCCCAATCAGCAAAAAATATAAAATGAGGACAGAGCTCATACTGTTGATGTTATGCAAGGTTGCTAGGTTTGGTCTTATGAATGTGCAGAAGCCTTTTCAAGTTGACTTTCAGTGAAGTTTCTTATTATATCTTCAGTGCTGTAGCACCACTGGTTTACCACTGTGTATTTATCAAATGATTCACAGATTTACAGACCTTTCAGATAAGTTTTGCTGGAATGACAGAATCCTAGCTGCATCCCAACAAGTTGTGTAGGATTACCTCAGGTGTCATTGAAGTAAACTTTGATTTCTGAAACTTTAGGACATGTGAAATTTCTCTCATTTACATGTGGTGGAAGAGATATTTTGAATAGGATTAGAGGATACAAAGTTTATCAAGTCAGCAATTAAAAATTACAGTATTTTGAAGGTCCAGATCTTTCAAACCTGAAACTCTCTTGTGCTCGAGGGAGGTAGAAACAAAAGTGAGAAGCGAAATGAAGGGTCTATGAAATCCTTGCAAAACAGAATAATAGGATTTCACAGGAGCAATAAAGTGTCCTGTGGTTTAACTTGTTCATACTGTATGTGCTAGCCAGCATTTGTTTGCTGAGGGACTGAATGCTTTGACACTTCCTATACGAATAGGACTTTTCTTTCAGCACTTCTTTCTTCACACAGTTGTTGTAATAATAATAATGTAAAAACCCACTTTAATTCTCCTACTTGTATTGCTTGTTTTGATTTCTTTGTGTGAACCAGCCTTTGTAAAGACATGCAGATGTTCCACAAGCTGTAAAAGTATGTTTTCACATCTGGAGGAAAAGTCGCAGGGTGAAGGGCTCGCTGTAAGAAGCTTTCAGTGCGGCACAGTAACAATACAAAAGGGCTAGAAACAGGACAACTTACACACCTGTTGTTCAATTATTTTAGAAAATGGCTCAAGCTCTATCTTTGCTATTGTGTGTCTGAAGGAGGAGGAAAACTGCTGACTCTCCTTATGCACAGCAGATACTTCCAGCATGGAGGCAAGGGTGATTGTTACAATTTGCATCCTCCTTTTCTACAGTTTTCAATTAGCCTTTTATAATTGTTCATTTTCTTTACATTGATGCTTTGACTTTTTTTGTTTGTTTGATTCATCACTTTAATCTTTCTTATAGTACTTTCCTGTCTGGAAAATAAATGGAATGCCTAAAACCTAATCTTGACCATTAGTAGACTTCAGTTATTTTTGTGTAAACAAGTTTCCTTGTCTGTCATGCCTAAGTGTCAGTTGGAATGTCTAATTAGTTTGTCTACACACTGCAGTTATGAAGGTAAAAGGCTTCATGTTATGTGTAACAAACTGGAACAGTGAGAATAATGTAGTTATCACAGCAAAAGCATCTTTGCAAATCTTTTTGTTTACAAATTTTCATTTTTGAAAATATGGACATTTTGTAAATAAAGTATTATTTTGGATTATTATCAGACATTGCAATACTGTCAGGCATTGTTTTGCAATAGGAAAGCTCCCTAAAAAGGAATAAAGTAAAATAATGGCTCCTTGTTTGCAAACTTTTGCAAAAATTACTTTGGGCCAAAATATGTGTATGCCTGGCTTTCTACAAGTGTATACCTGGAAAATAGTTTTGAAACACAGGATAACCTTCCTTAAAAAAAACCCAACAACAAAACCTCAAACCAGACAGGCACTTGAAATGCAAGTTCTCACAAAAGAAAAGCAGAATAGAGATTCATGTAATAAAGGGTACTCTTTCCAGCAGTTTAGTGAAAGTTAATCCCTTGTAAAAGTGAGGTTTAGAGTGCTACTAGACTGCATCAGACAGGATGTGTATCTAAACCTGAGCTAGGACTATGCAGTGAGACATCGTTGCACATTGTGGGTACATCAAAGTTGTCATCCCACATGTCATGGCTCTGTGCTCTGTACTTTATAGGAAAAGCCTGTTGTTTGAGTAAGCAAGTTTCATATGATAGTGTCTGTCACAAACCAGCATTTCATTCGTCTCAGCAATTCCCTTTGTGGAGCAGAATAAAGAAGAATAAAATGAGTGAAAGCCTTTTAAGCTCTTGCCGGAGATGCCTGAGAGTGAAATTGTTCAAAGCTGACTGTTGGAACAATGAGTGCAGAGCGATTATAGAACAGGAAAAGAGCACTCATTGGGCTGTGGTTGTAGAAGGAAAAATATTTTACAACTCCTGCTACAGCAATAGTAGTCTCGCAGACATGGAAGGCCTGACTCTGCATGGTTTTGCTTTCTGAGTTTTGCTTTTTTATTACTCACCTCAAGTAGTAGTAGAATAATCCATAAAAGCATTGACCAAGATCAAAGTTGAATTTCCTGAAGATTCTCTTATATTCCTTAAAAAGTAAAAGTAGAAATCTAAATAGTAGTGTTCCAGTTAATAATTTATTTATTTATTTATTTATTTTTGAAGATGGCACCTAGCCAGTGTCAGGATTAATAGTGGGGCTTTGATGTCATGTGCAGGATGGCTCTAACAAGTGTCTGTTTTTTCACCTTTTTTTTTCTCCCCCAAATCCTTTTAAAAGAAAGCTTTAAATTCAAACATTTGTGTCTACCTACATTACAAGTTTGGTGCTGTATCTGTAAAGAGTCAAAAGCTAATAAATGCCACAATTGCCATAAATATTTTTACAAGCCAGCATATATAAGGTTTTCACAGACCTGATAGAATGTATGCATCTTTTCCTCATCCATAAAATGAACTTTACAAACTCACTATGCTTTGTCCTTCTCATCTGAATCTTCCATCTGTGAAGCCTGTTCTCAGTTTGAGATGCAGAGAAGGTCAAATATGAGCCTATTCCACGTGATCCTGTAGTTACATAATTCTCCAGAGGAAAGTTGGAGATTCTTTTTCATGTCTTTTATTCAACTTTGGATTCTGGAATCTTGAGGGTTTCTTTATATATACACATCCATTAACAAGGCATTCAAGGAATTAAAGGTGAAATTGGATCTATGAATTGTAAGGAAAAGGAGCTACTTTGGAGAATGAATTTTACCAAAGAGAATTCTTGCTGCTGCTTTAGCTTATCAGTATGTGTTAGTGTTTTGGGAGATAAAGGAAAAGAGAAGAGAAAGGAAGCCAGGCAGAGACATTGTAATTTTTCATTTATTTGCTGTATCTGTCATTGTTTTGTGCCAGTACTGAAATACAAGTGCAAGTATATTTCTAGACAAATTAGTCTGAATACATCCATGTAGCTAGAGAAACGTAGCTTTTGTATTTCTATCTTTTCTTTCTTACCTCTGCTTGTTATACTACATTTCTTGTGTGTTTACAGTAATTTTCTGTTCTGGTTTCACAATAAAGAAGAAAAATAGGTACTAAAATTTTTCACTTCCACTAAAGTAAAGCTCCTCTATTTTTTTAGATATTAAACATCCGTGTTTTGTTTCTAAGATAAATGGGAAGCCTGGTTCACCTGAATATATATGAGTGCATTTGTTCTCATGAGAAATAGAGGTGATATCAAAAGGAACATGCTTTACAGCAGATATTAATGAAACAGCTGATGCAGATTTTATAGTGGTATAATTTCTAATTATCAGAAAGATAATTTTTCCTGGTATGTATGGTGGTCAACCAGACTGCATTAAATACATGAAAAGTAGTTGTGGAAAGGACTTTTCCTAAGAAGGTGGCACTCTTGTTTACATTTTCACAAACGTGAGTATACTGGTGCAGCTGCACAAGACTGGTCACCAAGTAGCATCTGTTGGAAAAGAAATCAGGGTGATGCTTTCCAAATATCTGGAATGTATAGGACCGTGGCATACTTGAGCTAATTCTGTGATGACAGGGAGTGACACAGGCTCTTCTTGGAGAATCAGCCTCTTTCTATGTAGTCTTTATACTGAAAAAGTGCAGAATTGTTAGCAGACTATGCAGAAAATGAAAGCAGAAAACACTAATACGTGGAATGAAAGCAGATTGTCTTAATTCTTACATTCTTGCCCAGGTGGAGAGTCTGCCGTAAGAAGTTGCTGCTGCAGTGTTTCAGCTCTTTGGCACCTGGATGCTGCAGTGCTGAGCAGTTCAGAAAAGAGATGAATTATGCAGTGTGCTTTAAAAGAGATTGTATCTGTAATATAGTATCTGTATTTGCTTACAGACACTAATATGGAACTTCCTTGTCTCTTCTGGCCTGTAACAACTAATTTGAGGTCAATCACTGTAAGCCGTGCATATTCAAAGGGCAGGCTTAAAGGCACATCTTCTCAGTCACAGAGTTTTGTGTTTTTATGTTGCTATAACCTAAGGAAGAAGAAAAATCTGAGGAACCTGCAACAAGAATGCTAATGGACAAGGGGCCCATGCAGCGTGGGACTAGGAGGGACAGTCCTGCTCTCCTAAATAGTTTAGGGCACAAAAGGATGGTCTGTGCTGCTTCCAGCATGTTACTTGCCCGGTCAAAACTGAGTCCAATGTAAGATGTGGATTGTTGCTCCTAAATGTTTGAGGGAGACACTGCGTAGTCATAGCGTAGGAAGCTAGTCCTGGTATGAATTGTTTCAAGTTTTATTCCCAGATAGTACCACAATAAGATGTTTCTGTTGTCAAGTCAAGGAGTGATAAATCATGTCAAAGTATGGATATAAATTTATTTATTAAAATTGCAAACAGATGTGCTTTGAAATATCTGGTGTTAGACATATATGTCAGATTTCTATGAGAAATTTTGGTTTTACTATTTTGGGTTATTTGAAGACAGGCAAACAGAAAACATGGTTTAAGTAATGCATTGACATCATAAACAGCTATATTATTTCTCTTAATTACTTTATGGATGAGATCATGGCCTTTAAAGGGTAATTCAATATAATGAGCATTTGCGATTTACGCTTGTTTTGTGGGGTCTAGACGTGCCTGCCCCACCACACTAGTTTTAGTTGTCTGCCCTCAGAATGGCACTTGGAGTCTGAGGCTAGGTGCTTATGTTTTCTGTCCGGTGCATGGGCTGGCTATACACTCAAGCACAGGATCCACTATCTGAGTTCTGAGCTTTATAATCCCACTGAAGAGGAATGCTGAGAGCATAAAAGTCACCCCTCTTTTTGAGTTAGGCTTCTGTATGGAATTTGAAAATAGGGGTACGTCACCTATACGCAGCAGTCTTCCACTGTGAGTAATTTGAATCCGTAATGTATGTTAAACCCTTTCTGTCATGGTTTCTAAACTGGAAAAGCAGTGGGAAGTTGAAGAGTGTCTGGACACTATTGTGCTTTCTTAAGCAAGCCGCCTTTGCTGACTGAATTGGGCCAATCCGGGCCAATCCATTACAGAATTAATCTTGTTACAGGTTTATTTGCTCTATGTTTGGGGATTTCCCTTCCTTCTTATTTTTGTTTGTTTGTTTTTGTTCTGATTTTAACACTAGCTTCTCTAGTCAGTACTTCTAGATTTTATGCTTGCTCTAGAGCCTGGAAAACTATTTATTCTCTTCTCCAAATCTCTAAAATAATTCTGTGATGTGATTCTGGTTGATATACTGATTTTCCAAACACATGAACAAAATACCAAAAGAAGAAAACCAGTTCATTACTAAGTTATGGGAAATTAGAACCTGCAGAGCCTGTGCTTGAACCTGTTCATATATCCTGAGATATTAATGGTAGTTTAGCTTGATATAAGTAAAGACAACAATATGGTTCAAAGCACACAAATGAATTAATACAAAAGGAGTTTGTTTAGCGGTTAATATTTATACCTGCTGCTGTGTATATATTCAATTTAGAAAATTATTTCCTTGATGAAAACCTATTCGTCTTTTTCCCAGGGTATAGCTACTATTGTAGTAATCTGTGGTAGTCAGACTCAAAACTATTTGTTTTTTGGTTTAGGTTTTAAATTGACTGATTCATTTAGGTTTATTAAAAGGCAAATGAAAGACCTGAGAAAGTTTCAGAATTCCGTATTCATGTTGGTAGCCAGAATAAAGCAACATTATGAAAATAAATTGTAGTAATAATCAGTAACTGGGACAAAAGCAAAACAAATTCATATTGCTTATTAGTTAAATAACTTCATCGTGGCATTGATCATTTTTATCTGGTATGTGATTCAGTTCCTTACTGCTTTAGTCTCTAAATGAAGCCTAAGGTGACTAAGATTTTTAAGAATTTCAGAGTCACCTTTGAGATAAATTGATTTGTTAGTAAGTAATTCTCACTGAGGGGAGGGGAAATAAAATTCAGTTCAATCACTCTTATCCACTCTTTTGGAAAAAATACACATTTATACTGTTAAATTTTTATGACTTTTAGAGCTTTTAAATTTAGCATTTTGAATTAAATGCTTTTTCTGGTACATGTGCTTCACATTGGTTTCTGTTAAGTACATTTAACTATGAATGAGAGAATGCATCATTCTGAAGCTGCATTGAGTGGAAAATGCTTTAGCTGCCCAGTATTTGTACGTGCCATTGCTTTTAGGATATTTGTCAATGGACATCTGGCCTATAAGGGTTGGGCCCATAAGATCCGAGTCTTTGCCTAGGTGTTTTGACAGTTCTGGGTAATGGTTCTGGGTTCTGTGCCTTCTCACACTCCTCTTGGGAAACTAAAATGATGAAAAGTCAAACTGTTCCTTACTTTTTTCTCTGCTTTGTTACTATGAGATGCAAACAAAATCTAGTGAGAGGTGAGACTTTGTGGGAAGTGGAACTGTTGGAAGCTCATCTGCATGAATGTTCAGACTTTTGCACAGATTTTAATTTCCATTGATGAAATGAAAGCTTCTTCAGTGAAATTCTGACTCCTAGGTGAATGGTTATTTTTGTTACTCGAGTAGAATTTTGCATACTGTTTTGTCTGAATACCTGGGCAATTAACAAAAAAAGAGAGAAAAAAAATCTGAATTAAGTGTTATACTGTCATACACACATAAAACCTTTAGCGATGGATTTTCTTCTTATTTTAATTAGGGTAGGATTTATTAATGAAGCTTCTGTAACATGTCAGGACAGGTTTGAAGAAACAATAATGCTGTAAGTTCATAAAAGATCAAAAATATGTCATTGTGTTTTTATGAAGACTGCTTTAGGCATGATTCCACAGTCTGTTCTCATGTGGCTGTCAGTAGTGTTACTTGTAGGATATTGTGCTATTCAGCAGGAGAAAATAAAGCTAAATGAGTTGTACTCAACAAAACCCTGCATATGCATTGACAATTAAAAGTTGAGTGGAGAATTTCACATACTAGTATGTATGTAGACAAAATCCCTTTTTTATATATAATATGGTCCATACTGACAAACATGAAGCGAGGCAAAGGAATCAGAACACCTGCATGAATGCACAAGGAGCTCCCAACTAAAATTTAAAAAGGAAGCAGGGACAGGTGACCCGGGAGGAATATCAAGACACTGTCCAAGACGGCCAGGTTGGAATGAGGAAATCTAAAGCACACATGTAGTTGAGTCATGTGAGTGAATGGAAGAGAAACAACATTATTTTGAAAGAAATTAATCAGATAAGAACCAACTGCTGTCATGTTTCTCTTTAAGTCATATTCAGATTATACGAGCTTTTAATACTCCAGTTATCCAGTAAAGGAGGCTGAGAAGAAAGGTTGCAACTAGAGAACTGATGCATGAAAAATAATGTCCAAATAATCTACAAAAGCAGGCTTGCTGTGTAAACTAAGAATATTATATCTTTAAAATTTTTAGTTTCATAGATTTTTCTGCTCTGCATCCAGCTATGACATACAAAAGGAAGAACTGCTTTCATTTTTAATTGGAGAAAAAAAATTCAAGTCATTCTTTCTACAAAATTATATATAAAAACATCTGAAATTATTTATTGTACAATTGCATTTTAATGTAGGTGCATATTAACATAAAGAAATTAAGAACAATAAATTACCCAGGCAAATGTTGAACAAATGTTTGTGTTTTCATCACTGAATTTGCCAAAACTTCATTAACGTCTGTGATCAAATAATGGGTAGTGTGATAAAAAGCTGGCTTCTAGAAGCAACATTCTCACTGGGACTTGCAAGCTGCAAAGAAGAATAACTAGACAGGATGGAACAGAGGAAAAGAATTAATTACTGTGAATGAATCCAGTCAAACTGTGAAACTGTAAATTCATTTTAGAGTTGATGCGACTTAAAAACCTCATGGATGGTGCAGTGATATGGAAGGTCTGTCTCTGCTAATAACCTTTGTGTATTGGGAAAGAAAATGCATCTTTTAGCCTGAGAACATAGTCATGCTGGGCAAACGCGCCTTGCAGATGGAGTTAGGGAGATCCACGAAGAGAAAGTTCATTGTTTACTGCAAGAAGTAAGTAAAAATGTATTATTTGGTTTTGTCTGTGAAGAATTAGTATTTACCAGATTTTTCCAGAACAGCAGATATATGTGCAGTGGAAAACATAACAGAAAGGGTCTTGGAGTCCTTGCTGGGAGAACCAGCCATGCATAAACTCACTGCTGCTTCTAAATAGCCAGCTGAAAGAAAGCTACCAGAAGGCTGGAGGTAACTTTTTCCCAGAAATGCACAGATTGAATCAGGTTTATGTAGAAAATCAGAGTCAAATAAGTTGAAGAGCTTTAGTCAAAATAGCCTAGAAAACGGAGTTCTGGAAGATAAAATCTGAGGAGAAAAGAGGGTTAAAACCAGTAGTTTCTTCAAGAAGAGCATCTGATCCAGCTGAATACATTACAAGAAAAGGAGCCCTTTTAAAATGGCCACAAAATGGTCAGAAAACTAGTGTATCTCTGGAAGCCAGCCAGCATGAAAAAAACATGAGACACAAACCTCACCCGATCACCATGGCAGAGAAGACTCATGGAGTGCTGGAGCAGGTTGGAGGCAGTGTACGATGAGCAGACTGAAGGAGAAATGCTAGCGCTTTGTTTACCAAGCTGATATACATAATTTTCAGCCAAAATTCTTACATAGCAGGTGGTTGAGACTCTCCAGACGCACATCTCTACAAAGATCTGCAAATGGCTGTGCTGATCCTGGGTGTAGTCATTGAGTTTTCCTGGCTGAAACACAGTCTGCTGAGACTGAGCAAAGCCCAGGGACTTTATGAAGTTATTTACAACTCCTAAATCTGCAGTTGGGGTGGCATATTGTACCTTGTATCTGGGATCTCACAGCCCAGTGCAATCACTTTGTTGCCTGTAACTGGGCTCTCAAATGATACAAGACTGTTGCTATATAAAAATACCTTTTGTACCAAAAGTAGGAAAGGGAAAAATGAAACAAAGAGCATCTGAATCAAGCGATTCCCAAATTGCTCCTCCTGTAGGAAAACCACTGTGGATTTTCTCAATGTGTAGTAGATGTAGTACAGCTGATAAGCTTACCTGCTCTTCTTCTGCAGGCATGTATCAAACCCCATTTTTGGAAGTGTTAAATCCATCTAAATTGAGACCTATTTTGGACCTACAACCCCAAAGCAAAATGTATCTAAAATAAAAGAAAAATAAATTAATTGGAAGATTATAATATGTCAGTCTCATTGCCAGAAATACCATGATTCTGAGATAAATCAGGATAGAGATGGCTGGTTAAAATATTTAATGTATTAGAGTACAAGAAGAGCTTAACTACTTTTTTGTATCATTCAGAGGTAGTTTGTCATATTCCTGATAAACATTTTTGACTGTGTGAAGTGGAACATCTCAAAGAGTCAAGTGAGAGGTGGAAAGTGAAATAGAGTTAATAGTGTAATAGCTAGCTTACTGCCTTTGAGTGTAAGAGACTGGCTCGTGTCCTTGTTTGTCATCTGATTCACAGCATGGATTTGGAGCTGTCTCTTTTGTAGCTTAATTGAGTTTCCTGAACAGTAGGATTCAGAAGAGTATTTGGTTTTTCTTATTTTGCAGATACTTAATTCAAGCTCCAGAACCTTTTCTAGTAAAGTCATAGTAAAAGTTGGAAAATGTTTTGGGAACAGTGGTGATGGGTGAATTTTCTAATGTTATGTTTTTGGAGTGAAAGCAACACTTTCCATGGACACCTTTTTTTCTATTGTTGTAAACATCCTGGCCAGATTTTCTGTATTTCTGTGGTGTAAAATTATGGCTTTAAGGGAGGGGAAGCCTGCAGGACTTCTTGGTGTGCCTGTGGTGTGCTTCTGGGGCCACAGGCCAGTGTGCTGTTAGTGCTTGCTAGTGCTTATTATGCTGACATTCACATGATGTAGCTGAAGTTTTGTAACTCTTCAGGTTCCTCATTTAGTTTGTCTGTTTTGAATGATTGATAGATGAATGGGTGGGTGGATTTGGATAATGCTGCTCTGCTACCCTCACAGTACAGTGTAGACCTTCCTAGAAACACTGTTGTGGTTGTGCACGTATATGGCATTAATCTCGCCAGTGTGTGGATTGATGGCAGCACTAGCTGTGGAAGTGTGGACTTCTACACAGCCTGTGCACCAGACTTCCTAATATCATGGGACTGGAGTAGCAGATGTTTGTGTTAATTGAAGTATGCTGAGATATCCTTTATCTCACCTGTCTGTGGTATAGACATCACTTTAAAATGCCTCTTGAACAGACAGTGTAATTACTGCATGGAAGTTTATAAATACTGTAATTACTGATTCCAATGTTAATGCATTGTTATGATAGCCATGGGAGTATTGGTTGAATCCCTTTTACTGCTGGAATTTGTTTTCTCTCCTGTTTTGTTATCAGAAGAGGAGGACAAAGGAAAATTTTGCAACATAGACTTCAGAGCAGTCAGATCATGTTTGGTGTAAGTCACATCAAAAAAAGGAGTATCTAAGTCTTCTTTTTCTTGTCTTGAAAGTAAATATACTGTTACATGTTCTTACAGCAACTTTTAGAGAAGTGGGTTGACCTTTTTTTTTATTATTTGTCATCTGCATGATTAACTGAGACCTCTGTGACATGCCTGAGACCATGAAGAGTGTTTAATTCTTCAGGACAGTAGAAAACAAGGCCCTCGCAGGGAGGATGTTTGGTTTCTTATATAAGTTCTGCTTGCTGTTGCTGTCATCACTACTAGGACAATTGGACTGGACTGCAAAAATAAGCTTCTCGAAGAAATGACTTGAACAGTGGCAACGCGCGCTTTTCTCCCATGTATGCATTATGCAGTGCAACCATTCTGCAAAGTTCTTGTAAAGAAAAGCAAACAAAAATGCCACCCTTACTGGCTCCATCTAGGATATCCTTCCCTTCCTGTGTGTTATTGCTACTACCAACATTCCATCACTTTGAATTGCATGCTTGGTAATACTCAGAGGATCCTAAAAATAGCTTATAAAAATGAGTTGACTGATTGGAAATCTGATGAATAATCCTATTGGTAACAAAGAGAAAGCAGAGTTGAGGTTGCTCTTTCATGGTGATATCAACTCTGCAGGACTGTCTGGTGTGAGAAGAAGGAAAACATACTAGTTTTGGACAAAAAATGAAGATCTGAATATACACAAGCAATTGATTTAAGAACAGATTAATGCTGAGGGTAGGTTGCTACTTTTAATAGACATAGCTAGTTATGTCTCGACATGCTTTAGTAGCTACCTAATGACTAGAAGAAATTTGCAGCACTTATTCTTCTTTCAAGAGGCTTTTAGCATTATTTTACAGGACTTGAAGATCAATACTTATACGAACTAAAGCTTTTCAGCTCTCCCCGTGGATAGGTATTACCTTTCAGAAGAGAAGGCGTATAACATTGTTCATATGGGAGCATCTTCCACACACAATTCAGGAGGATGCCTAAATTTTTACTGTCTGTGCAAAATCTGTGTGTATTGTAAGTTATTACTTTTTCCAGTTAGAGCATGAGTATGAGAGCTCTAATGCCATTTCTGGAATGCTTTTCTCTCTTGCTAGTACAGGCCTTTCTGATGTCATGGTTGATTTTGATGTAGTATTATACAAGGAATTTTATCAATTGCTTTCCTGCCTTCATAAGCTTAAAATTATAATACTTGCTTATAGTAATAAAAAATAATTTAAAAGAGTGATTTGGCACTTGAGGATATGGTGTAGTGGTTAGAGAGATGCTGGGACAGAGGTTGGACTTGATGACCCTGGAGGTCCTTTCCAACCATGATGATTCTGCAATTCTGTGATTCTGTAATCTCTCTTCTTGATGTTCTCTCCAGAATTATTATTGGCTTCCACATGGTCTTGTGCTGCAAGACTGCATTTTGTCCAGCTCTAGTCTTGCCATTTTAAGATCTGAGACCATAGTCAGGATTTCAAGCAAGCACAGAGGACATTTGTTCTCGGTTTAGGAGACAGAGATCTTTGAAGTTTAACTCTTAAATAGATGAGGAAAAATGTAATACTGAGAGAAAGTGTTCTGTACCAATTATAGACAAGACTCTGTTATAGGGCTTATTTCTTTAAGAAACAGAGTCGTGTTGTTGTGAACATGTCATAATATGCACCAGAGCAGAGCAGCAGCTGTTTTTTATGCATGAAAGAGGAAAGTTTTTAAAAAATTAAGGAAGAGGACAGAGAGGTTGCATTACAAGTAGTTGGCCAGAAACTACTATGAAAGAACCATGTCAAAAGTGAGTAGGACTCCAGCTTTTTACTGACTTAGTTCTGTTAAAAACAGGTTGTGAAAATAAAATTTTGGTCTGTTTACAGAACTTTCCACTATGCATATTGAAAAATCCCTGTTTGTTATTTAATGACAAGCAGCATTGTGTCCTTAGTATTTGTGTAGAGGAAAGTGTAAGCATGATGAGGATGGAGAAGAGAGCTAATTAATGATTGTACTGATGAGGCGATAAATGTCAGAAGTCCATATACCATGGAAAAATGTATCTTACAGTAAACTCCTTATATGCCTGTACCTCCTGTGAATTTGTTGTGAAACTATAGCGTGCATAAGTGACAGGGACCCAAAGCAGAATGTGGAACAGTGGATAACAGCAAATGCATTCAGTTTGTGAATCTTTGCTTACTTTCTGCTTGTAGGAGGAACAGAGAATTAGAGGGGAGAAGTACAAAAATTGCATGCAATACATATGCCTGGATTTACATTCTAATTCAGTAAGTCTAGCAATTTAAAAACAAAACAAAACACAAACTTGACATTTAAAACCTGTTTTTACAATGAAGCAACATTAAATGATTCTGTGATTCTATAAATGATAAAAGTAATCTTGTAGGGCTTCTCAGCACAGATTTACATGTAAACTTAGCAGCAAAGAAGTCAACATAGGCAATATTTATCTATTTATAGCATTTTTTTTGTATAGTTCATGACTGATTATTTCTGTTCAATATTCAGTATTTGTAATGTTAAAGAAAACTCTATTCAAAAAACCCTCTTTCATTGGTTTAAGAGTATCCTGTGTATCAATATACCTGAGCTAAATGTTTCACTTCTTACATCACAGTAAGATCTTTCCAGGTTTTGAGAGTGTGGAGAAGTAGAAAACATGGTGAGAAGGAGGCTTCACAGTCAGAGCACTAAGTCCAATTCTTAACAAGAATTATAAAGTGAGTATAAGGAGTGTTCTGCTATGTATACCAGTATCAGTAAACTTTCCACAGATATCCATAAATGTATATGATACAGTGTTTGCTCTATGTCTGTCCTTCTCACTTGCTCGACTTTCCATGTGTGTGGGATGGCTGAAGAGGGGGACTCATTGTTTCAAGGTTGCTTATGAAATCCTTCTCCTCAGGTTCTAGGCCATTTATTTTATGGTATGATGGCATACGAGTACATCAAGTTGCATTATCAGCTGCACCTCTTATAACAAGGTCTTTATGAGACAGTGTTCCGACAGCTTGGTTTCAAGTTTAAATTCTGAAGGTTTGAATCACAAAATGTTATGTCCCATATACCTTTTTAAGTTCAATAAATGGGGAATTTATGGCTCCCTAAATGTTAAAGTCCAGAGACAAATTCTCTGTTCTCCTATCTGAAAACTATAATACCCTGACAGAGTGGATGGTGAAGATTAGAGGAATGGTGATGATAGTACTCAAATGTTAACCTTTGTATTCAACAGCTAGATAGCCTTGTAGGAGCTTGCCACATGCCACTGCCTTCTCTTCTTTCCACTGTTCATTAAAATAATTTGCAACACATGAAAGGTTAACTTGAGGACATAAAAGTGTACTGATCTTTTTCACAAACTTCAGTCTTTCATGATATACTGGTTTGAGCATGTAATCCTGACTTGGGCAAAATTCACATTTATGTCAAAAGAGGCTTTACATCTGCCACATCAAGAGGTCTGTCTATGCTGCTAGAGGGCCATATAAACAACAGCCGTATGTTGGATGCCTTTGCCTTATCATTTGGCATTTACAGATTCATAGAGAGAATCCTAATTCCATCATTAGACACTGAATAAGTAGCACTCAAAATGCTGAGTACTCTGTTACGTGTGGTAGTTGTGAGGCATGATGTATTTATTTTAAAGTAAATTAAATACTTAAATACAGAGTCTGCTTTCTCAGGAGCAGATTTGCTGTGGAGTCTGGCAGAGAGAAAGGATGTATTGAGTGAGGTGGCTTTTCTCTATCTTCATCCCTCTTACGTGCAAGTTGAGGCTTTATCCGTCCAAACAGCGGTTTGGATTCTGAGTGTCTGAGCTTCATAGTTTCCTGAAGTCTAATAACTGTCTCTAAAGGACCACCAAATGTTTTCAAAAGAATAAGTAAATAAATCTTCTCATGGTTGATGAGAGTGATGATAGTGTCAATCTGACAGCTCCTCAAGTGGCCAAGTTGCTCAGGTTGACAATGTGATTTGATTTAATTGGGGATGTTGTCATCTCTTGTGGCTGAGCATTGCCTTCCTCTCCCACTCAGCACTTTAACTTTTGTGGTCTGTAAGCAAAAAGTGAGTAGTTTTAGTCTGTTTTAGTTGATGTAACCAGCTCCCCGTAGGACCATGCAAGTGTGTTGTCACAGAGGATTCAGGAATCTGCGGCCAGGAGCAAGATAAGCTTGAGGTGAAGGGGAGCACTGAAAGGTCTCACCAGGTTTGCCTGAAGGTTTCATGGAACCACAGAACTTTAATCCCAGGGCACAACTGGGAATGGAGAGGGGAACCCACTCTTCAAATCACCAGTTAATTGCTAGATGTGAACTCATCCTCTTAAAAACAAAGCAAAAAACCACACCTGTTATTTATTTTGACTCATCCTTTTTGTCTATTTGTTGAAAAGTAGAAGGGGAGAAAGCTGTGATTTATTTATGGGTAGTAGGTAAAAATGGAATGGTCATGAATTTACATGCTGCCAAAGAAAACCAACTAAACAAAAACCCCAGGGGAATCCAAAACATCTTAAGAACACTTAGTCTTTCAAAACTGAATTTAGAAGGAAAAAGAAATATAAAAAACTGAATTTGTGAGCTGCAGCTAGTAGGGATGGGGGCAGCAGCTTGGAAAGTGGTAGTATGGCAGAACTCCCCTGCCATTCAGCTGCTTTTTTCGAGTGCTGCTCCTAGAGATTACAGCACAGCCTGAAAAAGCCAAACGCTTGGGCAGTTTAGAGCTTGAGTGAGAGTAAATAGAGTTGTTTTTTCTTTATTTATTAGATTCCAAACCCCTACTATCAGTCTTTCCTCTTAAACTGTTAACTCCTTGAAGGCATTTTTGCCTCTGCCATTTAGTATAATCCGTGTCTGAATGCAGCTGGGCTGAAAAATCATGCTAAAATAGCTAGTTGCCTTTCAAACAGAGTTACTTTGGTTGAAAATCTACTCTGCCAGTTTATATCTGTTTTCTCCTTCTCTTCCTTCAAACTGAAGTTGATAGACTACTCTGGGAAGTTTCAGAATTTAATTACTTTGACATATCTTGCTTTCCCAAGCATGTAGAAGAGGGATAAGGAAATAAAAAATAACCAGAAAGTAAAACCAAGTCCAAATGAAGCTCCTAGGCATAGTAAAGGAAAAGCCTCTCGGTGAGGTTTTTTTTTCACCTCTTTTGTCATGAGCAAGCATTTGGCCTACATGCTGTATTCATAAAAGAAGCTTTCTGAAAACCAAGGAGTTCAAGTTGAACTCAAACGTGATGGTCACAGGGCCTTCAGGGTAGGGAGGGGCTATTGGAAGTTGGAGAGAAATAGTTGAAAGACAATGATAGAAAGGTTCAGAACTAGATGAAGACTACAACTTGATTATTTTTGAGGACGGATCAGAATTTTGATGATGAAAGAAAAGTGGATTCTGTACAATCTTAGTGAGCTATTGTAGCCAAAGTAAGGGAATGTGGGATTATTTTACAAAATCTCAGCATATTTTAACATTTCTTCAATGAAGCATTTTGAATTTTTCTTCCACAATAGTTTGGTCTTGTATAGACTTTGGCTTATGCTAAGAGGAAAAACAGCTTTAGAAATTCAAACAAAGTATAGTCTGAATATTTTGGATTAAATTAAACATTCAGCTGATACTAAATAATTTAGAAGAATTAATAAGAAAATTGTCTGTATTTTCTTTGTCAGACAAACTGAAATATTCATTGTTTGAATAGCTTGCTCTGTAAAACCTTGTCCTGCTGGCCATTGTAGTGTTGTGCTGGCAAGTAGAAATGTTTTGATCAGGGCAGCGAGAGCAGAACCGAAGTCACTGGTAGACTTCAGATAGACATTGGTAGACTTAGATGTAAGCTTTCAAGTAAAAATTGGTATGCACAACTGCGGCTAGATTGACTCATAAATGTTAGCAGGATAAAAAAGCTCTGAAACTATTGAAGAGTTGAATTGATTATTCTGTTTGGATTCCCAAATGCTAACTTATCTTTCTCTATAAGACTTTTTAGGCATTTATTACCTGTACTTTTCTGAGCTTGGATTTGCTAATGTCATGATTTGTTGATGTTTTGATCTTCGAAATATTCCTCAGACCCAAATTCTTTCCTTTTTTATGTGGTTGGTGCTTTGAAAAGTCAGATATCATTTTCATTATTCCTTGTAGTAAATTCAAAGCTCTGACTTGGGCAGCTTTGTCACACAAATGAAGTCCTTGCTGCAAACAGAATGGTGCTTCTGCCTGGCAAGTCCCTAGTAGTTCTGTGAGACATTGAACCTATTTATAATATAGAGTGAGGATGAAGCACAGCAAAGGCTTAAACAGAAACCACACTGTGATATTAGAGCACCAGTGGTACTAGAGCATCAGAAAGTGGATACTGATTTGAAGTAGCTTTTTTTTTTTTTTTTTTAAAGTAATGTACCTGGATTTTTACTTCAGATCAGCTAAAAATATGTATAGAAAATAGAACTCAGAAGACTTAAAAACAAATTCTACAAGAGGTGAAAGAAGGGGCAGGTGACCCCGGGGGAGTGTAGCTGTCTGATCATACAGGCATAGGCTTAGGGAAGCCAAGGTTGACATTGAGTTGAATCTGGGAAGGGATGTGAAGAGGAACAAAGGATTCTACAAGTACCTCAGCAGCAAAAAGGAGACTGGGGCAAACATGGGCCCGCTGCCTAATGGGCATGGGGCACTGGTGACAAATAACATGGAAAAGGCTAAAGTACTCAGTGCTGCCTTTACCTCAGGTTTTGCCTTCAGGAATCCCTGTCCCCCGGAACCCATGAGTAAGTCTTATCTCTTCTTTCAGCACTGTCTTTTCTTACTGTCCTTGTGGGGCAGCATCCAAGATATCTCACACTCAGCCTTCTTCCCTCCCCCTGTTGCACACATCAGCCTGCTCCAACCAGATATAAATGTCAGCAGTGGATGCATGTTGCATTTCCCTGACTTCTCTCAGCAGGAGTGGCAAACTAAAAAAGGCCAGTGCAGATAGCAAGAATGTGTTTATTGCATGGACGCAGCATGGGCACACAGCATAGCCAGGCAAGAACAAAACTGGACTTCCATTTATCAGACAGGACACAGAACAGTCTCTAGACATTCTTCTGTCTACTTTGAATCAGGGAAAGCAATTTGAAAAGGATATGTGTAGAAGTTTTGCACAAGAGAAATTTCTGTAGCAGGAATAAATCAGAAATGTGCGATACATAGGTAGAAAGACAAATTCACAGAATCACAGAATCATTATGGTTGGAAAGGACCTCCAGGGTCATCAAGTCCAACCTTTCTCCTAGCATCTC